>CM074312.1:8202427-8282427 GCA_037194245.1 Opsariichthys bidens
TCGTCACACCGTCATTCTTCAAACATTATGCGAATGTTACATTTAAATGTCGAATGTTCTGAAACAATTAAAAACTGTTACATCAACCATGTATTAATGCGTTTGTGCTTTTAATACATGCCAGTTAACATTGAACACGCTTTATATTAACATTACTGAAAGAATTTGTTTATAACTCTTTTCTTTAGCTAAAGTTTTGGGAATGTTCTGTTCGCTGGGCCATCGTTTTCTCTGCAACAATATAATTGTCAGCGTTCGCTTTCACCGTACGAAAAACAGCACCTTGTACAAGAGAATACGAATAACGTGTTTTTCCTACTTTTTCATTGTTTTATTCATCGACGGACGTGTTCGTCTGCTGCCTTCGCGTGTTTCGAGACCTCGCCGTGTTTAATACTGTACGAGTTTGGGATGACACGCCCACACACGACGTCATCCGGCGTTACCTCTGCCGCCCCGTCATCTCCGTCCCACGATCTGTGAGTCACGATCGCCCGTTTCACCTCCTCACCCGCAGCGCTGGCAGAGATCAGTCAGGTAATTATGTGACGTTAAATGCGGGTTATTAATGGACTGTCATTATCATTAAATCATTTAACTCTCTGACAGAACAATAGGAAAATAATTATAAATCCACTAATCCAAATGATTTTTTCCATGGCCTCTGGCTTCAACAATGGCACACATTCCTCATGTCACGGGCTATTATTGGAGAGCGAGGTGTGTATATTTATTCCGTGAGCCTGATTTCAGCTGCGCCTCGACGCGTTTCAGCTGAATCATACAGCGCTGGGCTAAATTGGGAAGCTCGGCTTCACATCTCCCTGTTCAACACTCCCACATGTGAAGACATCAGAGACGTGTGGTGAACGCGAGAAACACTCAAACCAAGACAAGACAGATGCGCAAAAGATGCACGGCGAATCCTCTGTGCTGTTTGTGCATCGTGAAGCTCTTACAACACGCACACTGACCTTCTGTGACTTCACCAACGGTGGGGCGTGTTGTCACTTTTAAGCTCGATGGGGTTGGTTGTCCCAATGGAATCCACTGTTAAACTACATTATGATAAACGATAACAATATAGGCTTTTCGGCTAATGTTATATACCAAAACAACTCATGAAAAGTAGAAATCAGTAAGAAAAAATGTTGTGACACTTGTGATGTTCCCAGTCAAAAGTGACCAGCCGCTACATCACCAAATACCTTGCAAAGACCCCTTAGTTACTGTTGCTATGCGCTCTCACGCCACACATCATGTCCTCAGGCGGTGGAGCAAAGAGGACACTGACAACATATGAAACGGTTTCATATTTAAAGAAGTTGAATCAATAAATAGCGTCTAGTGTGTGTTTAATGTGTCGCTCGATCATCTCTAGTTCATTTATAGCATCAAATAAACATGAATGAACATCAGAAGGAATGTTGCTTCAAGACGTGATTCAAGTTCACCAACGTTCATCTACTGACTCCCCTGACCGCTTTGACGGACAGAATGGCCGATTCGGGGTTATGATTGGTCAGATCGCCTGTCAATCAAGGGTCAATTGGGACAGGTTTTATATTTCTTTTTGGAATTGATCGATAGTAGGTCTTATTTAACGGAGCGTATGAACCCTGGTTTTTGAGTGAAACTATATATATCTATAAATATATATATACACATATACATATAAGTATATGTATATATTTGATGTAAAATTGTAAAATTGATGTAAATTTTTTTTAAAAGGTTCATAAGCTCAGATAAATAAGGCCTACAATCGATCAATTCCAAAAAATATAGTATTATCTAGTAATATTTAGTGATAATGTGGCTTAATGAGACATTTATAAGCTATTTTTTGTATGCTGGTCATTTCTGGACCGTGTTACAATGTGGAACATTTTTTTAGTCCAAATACATTAACATTCACTAGCATTAGTATTTTAGTAAGAATATATGTAATGAAGCTTTGAGACGCATTGCTCACAAGGACGAAGGTGAAGGATGAATCATCAGCGATCATTGACATACTGTTTTTTTTTTATTAAAAATCCATTTGCGTTCCACAGAAGTACCTCATACTTACACTAATGCATGGAGACATCAACACTAACCAATGCAGAAGAGTCACGACATGAAGTCATGGCCAGTAGCGATTAACCTTTTACACACTGCAAACTCAACAGCGTCTCCAGAGCGCACTCGTGTTTTAGCTCATTGGAGATAGAGGTTACCCTTCGCTGAACCAGAATCCATTGAGACGGGGCTTTTACAGATACAATTATGAACAAAATAAAATAGCATGTGCTAAATCATGCTAAAACATGTTAGCAATTTGCTAATTCATGCTAGAAACATGCTAGCAACCGTTAAATCAAGTTGGAAGCAACATGCTATATTATTAATATGCTATATTGCAAAAAAAGCACTATATAAATAAAGGTGACTTGACTATTATGTTCACAACATGCTATCAGTGTGTTAAATCATTCTACAAAAACGTGCTAATTCATGGTAGAAATTGTGACGAGCAGGCGACGCGAGAGATAACGAGCGGCAGCTGCGCGCTACACCGGTCTCGTGTCTCTCATGGAGGAGCTCCGGAAGCATAAAAGAGGAGCGACGACAGTGAAGGACGAGAGAGGACCAGGCCTGGACTTTATGTTGTGTTTTATTTTGTTTGTGTCTTCTACTTTCGTTTTATTGTTTGTTTATTTGGATATTAAATTATGTTCGCCGGTTCCTGCCTCCTTCTTCCCGTTTTTACGAACTGTGTTACAGAAATATTTTAGCTACATGCCAAAGCATGTTAGAAAACAAAGTGCTGTTAGAAACCTGCATGAAAGATCATGTAAGCAATGTGCTAAATCATGCTGCAAACATGCTAATATTGTGCTGATTCATGCTACAAACATGTTAGCAACATGCTAAAACGTTAAGTGTTCAATCATGCGAGTTATCAGTGAAATAAAGACATTTTTCTTTGAGCAACAGGCCTCAGTTCAGAAAAAACGTAAATAAAAGCGTTTATAAACAGTGATTGTATTATAAATAGGCTCTGGTAAACATGCTCGTTCTCAAATCTGATCGAGAAGACGGTCGTATTAAAATTTCCGAGTGTTTACGAGATTGAAAAGGCTTTTCCATCCGGATTATTTGGGTGCATGTAAACGTAGCTACTGTTGGTTTCTGAAAACTCATTTTAAAATGATTGTATTGTAACAATGACTATATTCTGTTATTGTATTATAACGTTACGTTCCAAGACTCCTCATTTGTGACCGTATCGCGATCTCTCCGTGTTTGTGGTTTTCCCGGCCAGATTGAGTGACGCTGAGCGGAAGCGGAGCGGCGTTGTGTGATTTTGCCTGAAGCAAGAAGCAGTTTCTTGAAAGTCAGAGTGTGTTTTCTCTCGGCAATTAACACACATCTGGTGTTTGTTGACTGTGCACGAAAATCAGCATTTGAGCATGTTTCCTGCGATTATGATTCATGTTTAAACTCTTCTATAAAGCCTGTCAAAGAGCATTTAGCAGCGTAACAACGGCTTCTTCATTACCTGTGGAGTCTGCCTCACTTTCTAAATTACTCTATAGATTCTTATTCTCCTTGACTTTTGCCGTTTGACTTAACGTATGGAAACAGTATGGAAACTATTCATGGTAGAAACATTGAACTAAAACACGTTTGCGAATTTGCTAATTCATGCTATTATCGTGCGAACAACGTGTTAATTCATACCATAAAACATGTTAGTAGTGTGTTAAATAATGCAACAAAATGCCAGCAATATATTAAATCATGTTAGCGATGTGCTAATTCATGGTAGAAACATTCTAGCAACATGTTAGCAAATGTGCTAATTCATGGTAGAAACATTCTAGCAACATGTTAGCAAATGTGCTAATTCATGGTAGAAACATTCTAGCAACATGTTAACAATGTGCTAATTCATGGTAGAAACATTCTAGTAACATGTTAGCAAATGTGCTAATTCGTGGTAGAAACATTATAGCAACATGTTAGCAATGCGCTAATTCATGGTAGAAACATTCTAGCAACATGTTAGCAATGTGCTAATTCATGGTAGAAACATTCTAGCTACATGTTAAAAACATGTTAGCAAATGTGCTAATTCATGGCAGAAACATTCTAGCAACATGTTAGCGATGTGCTAATTCATGGCAGAAACATTCTAGCAACATGTTAGCAAATGTGCTAATTCATGGTAGAAACATTCTAGCAACATGTTAGCGATGTGCTAATTCATGGTAGAAAAATTCTAGCAACATGTTAAAAACATGTTAGCAAATGTGCTAATTCATGGTAGAAACATTCTAGCAACATGTTAGCGATGTGCTAATTCATGGTAGAAACATTCTAGCAACATGTTAAAAACATGTTAGCAAATGTGCTAATTCATGGTAGAAACATTCTAGCAACATGTTAGCGATGTGCTAATTCATGGCAGAAACATTCTAGCAACATGTTAGCAAATGTGCTAATTCATGGCAGAAACATTCTAACAACATGTTAGCAATGTGCTAATTCATGGCAGAAACATTCTAGCAACATGTTAGCGATGTGCTAATTCATGGCAGAAACATTCTAGCAACATGATAAAAACATGTTAGCAAATGTGCTAATTCATGGTAGAAACATTCTAGCAACATGTTAACGATGTGCTAATTCATGGCAGAAACATTCTAGCAACATGTTAGCAAATGTGCTAATTCATGACAGAAACATTCTAGCAACATGTTAAAAACATGTTAGCAAATGTGCTAATTCATGGTAGAAACATTCTAGCAACATGTTAGCGATGTGCTAATTCATGGTAGAAACATTCTAGCAACATGATAAAACATGTTTATGTGCTATATCATGCTATAAAATGTTAGCAATGTGTTATTTCAAATTAGAAACATGCCAGTAACATTATATTATGTTCACAACATGTTAAAACGGGCTAGAAATGTGCTAATTAATGTTAGAAAAATGGTAAAACATGTTAGCATTGTTTCAATGCATACAAGAAACATGTTAGGAACAGGCTAAAACATGCTAACAATGTGTTAGATCATGCTAAAAATGTTAGCAAATATGTTAAATCATTCTAACAGGATAAACATGCTAGCTTTGTGCAAATTCAGAGTTTTAGCAAACATTTTAACAAAATGCCAAATCATGTTAAAACATGGTAACAATCATGCAAGAAAAAAAATGCGAGCAACGTGCTAGCAATGTGTGCTAAATCATGCTAGCAAATTGCTAAAACATGTTAGCAATGTGTTAAATCACAATAGAAACATGATAGTAACTTTATACTATGTTCAAAACAAAAAAAATATGCTAGCAATGTGCTAAGTAATGTCATAAAAATGCTAAAACATGTGCTAGATCATGTTAAATATGCTAGAAATATGTTATTCCAACAACAGGATAAACATGCTAGCTTTGTGCAAGTTCATGGTACAAACATTCTAGCAACATGCTATATCATGCTAAAATGTGGAAACAAAATGCTAGAAACATACTAGCAATGTGCTAAATCATGCTATATACATGCTAACATTGTGTTGATTCACGTTAGAAAACATGTTAGCAATGAGCTAATGCATCTGTTTTTCTGAATTTCCGTACCGTCTTCAAAATCTTTAAAAGGTACTTTAAACTTTCTGGTCAGGCTTTTCCAATCCAACGCCAAAGTTCGTCTCGCCAAACTTGTTTTATGTCGTTACACTGATATTTCTTCCATACACACATTCCATATTCTCTAACACAAACGTCTAGATTATTTAATCAAAACATCAACATCTGTATGATTTCCGTTCCTTTTCTGATGTGAAAAGGTCATTAATATTCATGCTACTGTGCTGTGAAGACCGTTCTAAACACAAAAACACCTCAAACAATCAACAGCATTCGTTCTTTTAGCACTGGAACTCAGACTGGAGGGATTCTATCCCTCTTTCAAGGACTCCAGAGACACGACTGCAAGATGGATGGGTTCATTTCGCTCACAAGGACAGTTTTAAAATACAATGTCACTTCATACAGTTGCCTTGACCCTTTCTGGACACATTTCCACACAACCTCTGGGTGTCCGAGCTCATGTTCGTAGCACATACACTCAAAAAAATACTTCAGTTTAAACATGATTTAATTACATAGCAATTTTCCATCCATTTGCATGACATGGTTTTAACGAATAAACTTAATGTGATTCATATTCGTCAGTCATACGTAAATGAAATAGGTGAGATTGATGTAATAGTTCACAGGTTAATGAACACTGTTTAGTGGTCACGTGTGTGCGCACTACTGAGTTAAAGTAGCGTTGAAGCAGCGTCAGAGTTCATGAGATCATGAAGAGATGATTGAGCAGTAATGATGAACGCCTGCTGTTAACAAGCAGAATCACTGAGAAACACAAGAACTACAACTGATGAAATCAAACGAAGATAAAAGACACTCAACTATTACATCAATCTCACCTATTTCATTTACATATGACTGACAAATATGAATCACATTAAGTTTATTCGTTTGTTTATGTTAAAATGATGTCATCCAAATGCATGGAAAATTGCTGTGTCATTAAATGACATAAAACTGAACTGTTTAGACTGAAATATTTTTTTGAGTGTAGCTACTTAATCTCTATCACGTGTTTCTCAAAAATATCATTATCTATGTAGTATGTAAAAACATTTGTGAGTTATTGAGAGCCTCGGATCACTTGTGAGTTCATTATGCGTGAGGAATAATTCCTCGCTCTCATCAACACAAAAGAGATATTTCGAGGAACATTCATGCGACTCTTTTCCAGTCATTGACATTGAAGAGTAAGTGAAGTTTTGTCTTACTTAAGTGGGTCCAAAGTGCAGCTAATTTCCCTTTAAACCATAAGACATTAAGATGCACTTAAGCATTTGAAAACTGTTCACACTTAAGTATATCATTTTAAAATATATTATTTTAGTAATAAGTGCTCTTCTTTTTCAACTTTTTGGTTCATCGAGTCAATAATGACATATACGTGCACAGGTAAACATATAATGCAGTTAAGTAATTACGAGAGTTATAAATGCAATTATGCAATCAACCAACAACAAACCCTTCACATAAACGACAATATTTTAATGTGAAGTATTAGCAAGCATTGCACTTCATACAGTATATTACTGCTCTAATCTCGTCATTTTGCAATTGCTTGAAAGTGCAAACTCATAACTTCAGAGGATTATTCATATAATAGGAGCTAAAGAGCTTCTGTATTTGTGTATTAGTCACAGATTCCACACCGTCAATGACATAACTGAAGTATTTTTACATCGGACGGCTGAAAAAATGCCTCTAATCACACTGCAAGCAGGTACAAAAGCTACTTTCAGTGCGTTTGCTCCTTTGGGGCTTCCAGGAAAGGCATAAGGCCGATTTACTGAACACTTTTGCTTAGCAGCTTGTCGAAAGTAATAGGCATCATGTGACAGGGTCGCAGGCTCTCAGCACTTCCTCTATTCAACAATGTTATGACCCTGTAGGGATTGTTCCGCGTCCACCTGAATTCTGGCCAGATGTTACAGATGGACAGGCAGGGCTGGGTGGGTTACTTTTAAAATGTATTTCACTACAGATTACAAAATACATGCTTTTCCCCTCAGAATTATGAGATAAAAACTCACAATATTGAGAAAAGTCAGAATTATGAGATATAAACTCACAATATTGAGAAAAGACATAATTATGAGATATAAACTCACAATATTGAGAAAAGACATAATTATGAGATATAAACTCACAATATTGAGAAAAGTCCGAATTATGAGATATAAACTCACAATATTGAGAAAAGTCAGAATTATGAGATATAAACTCACAATATTGAGAAAAGTCAGAATTATGAGATATAAACTCACAATATTGAGAAAAGTCAGAATTATGAGATATAAACTCACAATATTGAGAAAAGTCCGAATTATGAGATATAAACTCACAATATTGAGAAAAGACATAATTATGAGATATAAACTCACAATATTGAGAAAAGACATAATTATGAGATATAAACTCACAATATTGAGAAAAGACATAATTATGAGATATAAACTCACAATATTGAGAAAAGTCCGAATTATGAGATATAAACTCACAATATTGACAAAAGACATAATTATGAGATATAAACTCACAATATTGAGAAAAGTCAGAATTATGAGATATAAACTCACAATATTGAGAAAAGTCAGAATTATGAGATAAAAACTCACAATATTGAGAAAAGTCAGAATTATGAGATATAAACTCACAATATTGACAAAAGACATAATTATGAGATATAAACTCACAATATTGAGAAAAGTCCGAATTATGAGATATAAACTCACAATATTGAGAAAAGTCAGAATTATGAGATATAAACTCACAATATTGAGAAAAGTCAGAATTATGAGATATAAACTCACAATATTGAGAAAAGTCAGAATTATGAGATATAAACTCACAATATTGAGAAAAGTCCGAATTATGAGATATAAACTCACAATATTGAGAAAAGACATAATTATGAGATATAAACTCACGATATTGAGAAAAGACATAATTATGAGATATAAACTCACAATATTGAGAAAAGTCCAAATTATGAGATATAAACTCACAATATTGAGAAAAGACATAATTATGAGATATAAACTCACAATATTGAGAAAAGTCAGAATTATGAGATATAAACTCACAATATTGAGAAAAGTCAGAATTATGAGATATAAACTCACAATATTGAGAAAAGACATAATTATGAGATATAAACTCACAATATTGAGAAAAGTCAGAATTATGAGATAAAAACTCACAATATTGAGAAAAGTCAGAATTATGAGATAAAAACTCACAATATTGAGAAAAGTCAGAATTATGAGATATAAACTCACAATATTGAGAAAAGACATAATTATGAGATATAAACTCACAATATTGAGAAAAGTCCGAATTATGAGATATAAACTCACAATATTGAGAAAAGTCAGAATTATGAGATATAAACTCACAATATTGAGAAAAGTCAGAATTATGAGATATAAACTCACAATATTGAGAAAAGTCAGAATTCAGAAGTCAGAGGAAAAAAACAAAGAGTTAGAAAAAGTCACAGTGACGAGTGAATTATAAAATGACTCAGAAAACATGAAAACAGTGGAAAACATGAAACTGAACTCGTCTTTTTCAGACGGTCAGAGTCAGAGAATCACCAATCGCTGTTTAAATGACATTAAAACTCAAAGTAATCACTTTGGTAATCTAAAACACACTGTAATCTGATTACCACCCATTTAACATGAAACACAGTCACTCAAATGTTGTATTTTAAATACGTCACTAAGTTACTTGTATTTCGTTACTCCTCAACCCTGTGGACAGGTCATAAATGCCACTGCAATTACATAACAAATGATCTCTGACTGAACCAGCACCATTTAAACGCTCTCAAATTATAGCCTTGGGTAAAAAAAAAACAGACAAAACTGTGTTCCAGTAAACGTGTGATCGTTGCTTCATCTAACGAAGTGCAGCGCAGATGTCATTTCATTGTTTTGTCGAGTTCTCTCTAATACTTTCCTAATTCCGGCATTTTTAAAGAGCTTACAGGACTGTGTGTACCTTCTCGTCTCCCGGACATCACTCTAACAAACCGCTGAAGGTTCGTCAAAGTGCGCGATATTAAAAGCGAGGACTGTAGACATACAGCACGCTCGCAACGCTGATCTAGCCAATGAGTTTCTATTCATAATGTAATTTTTGCCTTCATGAAAACGGTAAATCCGGGCTAATCTCTCCGTCCCCCTGGGCTCTGGATTAGTGCGTTGCATTAGAGCCAGGTGGACATGCTGTACTTCAATTTCATTGGGCTTTCAATTGATTGAGCACTGAAAAACACATCACAAAACTAATATCAGAGAGTCTCTCGTTAATTCCAAATCTTATTTCAATCAATGAGCACTTTGGAAATCTCAGAAAGAACAGAAGAATGAAGTTACACAATGTAACTGTAACACAATGTGTTGAGTAAAGCATGGCGGGTGTGCAGAGAGATTATGAGTATGATTTAACCTTTAGCACAGTGAGAGGAAAACACAAACACACACACACACACACACACGCACACACACACGCACACACATATGCACACGCACACACAAACACACACACACACATGCACACGCACACACAAACACACACTAACACACAAACAAACACACACAAACACACCCACACGCGCACACACAAACACACACACACACACACACACACACACACACGCACGCACACACGCACGCACACACATATGCACATGCACACACAAACACACACAAACACACATTTGCACACGCACACACAAACACACACTAACACACAAACAAACACACACACACACAAACACACCCACACGCGCACACACACACACAAACACACACAAACACACACACACATATACACACACTTACTCACACACACACACAAACAAACAAACACACACACACATATACACACACTTACTCACACACACTCACACACAGACACAAACAAACACACACACACTTACTCACACACGCACACTCACACACACACACACAAACAAACACACACACAGTCACTCACACACACACAAACAAACAAACACACACACTCACTCTCTCTCACACACACACACCTAAAAACACACACAAACACAAACAAACACACACACTCACTCACAAACACAAACACTCACTCACACACACAAACACACACACTCTCACTCACTCACACACACAAACACACACACTCACTCTCTCACACACACACACACACACCTAAAAACACACACAAACACAAACAAACACACACACACTCACTCACACACACACACAAACACACACACTCTCACTCACTCACACACACACACACAAACACACACTCTCACACACACACACACACACACACACAAACACACACACACTGCAATAGATTCAGCTGTATTCAGTGTCATCAAGAGCCTTTCAGGTCAAGCACCACTTTAAAATCAGAACATCAACACACTGATCAACACCAACTTCACACTGGAGGACATTTCAAAACCAAACCCAAAAATGTAAAAACGGTCATCTTTTACACACCCTCATGTTGTTCCAAACCTGTCAGACTTTCGTTCATCCTCAGAAACACCAAAACAACAGATTTCTGTGCCTCCGTTGACACGGCTCTACTTTGGCGCTTCAAAAAGTTCATGTATCTTAGCAGAAAGTTGAGAAACGTTGCGTTCACGTCACACAAGTAAAGCGCCATTATTTCCCTCTGTTGCCGTGGGAACCTCACGAAGTGACGTCATGAACATCGTCTGCAAACCCGTGATGAAGAGCGCAGATCATTCTCATTTGACTACAAAAATAAGCGGGAAGCAGCTTGTGTGTCACATGATTATTCAGCTGCGTGTCGGACCGCAGACGACGCTGTATATTAGTAGAGTGTGAAATGATTCACGCTGCAGTGAGAGACTGGAAGCGCTTCATTTAACAGAAGACGTGTGTTTAGCAGAGCTTCCTCTGTAAAACAGCTTTATTTCTTTATATTATTATTTATTCATCTTTACAGAAGTGCTTGAATATTCCTTCGGTGAAGCGACAGAACTTGTTTGACTCAGTGTTTTGTAAGCCGTGTGTTCATGCAGCTCTGAAATAAATCAGAAGGAGAACTTCAGTATTCAGTGATTTAGTGTCTTGAAGTGATCAGAAGTGACATGTTGGGAATCGCCTTTCTTTCCTCTTTTGCATCAATGCAAGTTCCCGCAATTTCATCGCATAAAATTGCAAAAATATCCCATCGCATTTTTGAAGAAAACGTGCCGCGTAATCAAGGGACTGATTCATGATCTCTTTAAGGACTTTTTGAAATGTCCCAGTGGTAGTCAATGGACAGAACCTTCTTCATTTGTGTTTGAACATGAACAAACAACGTGAGGGTGAATTGACTTTTGAGCCAGATTTTTTTGGGGTGAAGTCGTCAGGTCGCGGTCATCTTTCACTCCCTCCGGTGACGTAAATCTAGGTGAAACAGCTTCTGGAACAAGAACAAATGTAGGACAGGGCTTGAATTTGCACATGGGGAAGTGATTCCCATTTCCGCCAACTCAAACAGGCGGAAGGAAACTCAAGATAGAGGCATTTCGGGGAGTTCAGAAACACTGAGTTTTTCAAGCTTAAACACCAACATTACAAAATTTGAACATGGGAAAAAAAAAAAGCAGAATAGATCCTCTCAAAGAGAGTTTGAGTTTGTAAATCTGTGTGGAGAATCGTGAATTTTCACTGCTCTTGTTATTGACCGGTGAGATGGCGATGTTATGACAGTCATGCCCTCGAGTAAGACACTTCACCTCAGATTACACCGCGGGGACTGTCACGGTAATTTAAGACGGCGATGTGCTTTGGTAACATGTTGTTTACGGTACAGCGTACGGAAACTGCGAGTCGTGGAAACAATTTCCCTCGGCCCTGATCTTGTGGCACATAAACAGTCGGGTCTGTTCATGTTGTGCATTATTAAGAAGCATGTGTGGAAAATCAGGAGGTTTTTGGTGCAGGTGCATCGCTTATGCAAAACAGCGCAGCGATCAATGCGTAATGACCCGCTCGCTCTCTCTGCAGCGCTTCCTCTGACCTTGCAGCTGAAGACGGCGATACTGTAGGAAATGAGCGCCGCTGCTATCTGCGGTCTCAAGGGAAGCTGTCAACCGGATGATAAAGAAATCTCCAGTGGAGAGTGACACAAACCTCATCTCGACAGCCCGCAGCCACACAGACATCTGTGAACTTCACACACTAGTCTAATGATCATCCTTTCTAACAATAAGACAGAGACGGCTCTGTGAATGACATGCGGGTCCTTGTTAAAGAACTGTGATGCATCTTCCGTGGACGATCATCCATTGATCAGGCACTGAAATACTGACATCTCTGAACCACAGCCACTTTAAAGTATTGAAAAAATACCTGCAGATATATCACCCTGTAGTCCAAGACGGGTTCCCGCTGAAGCTAAGCAGGGTTGAGCCTGGTCAGCAGCTGGGTGGTGAGAATCTCCTGGGAAAACCAGGTTGCTGCTGGGTCAGGGTTAAACCCAGATTCTGACTCTCTGTGGTCATTAAAAATCATCCTTAGAAAAAAAAAGAGTAGGGGTTTAAAGGGATAGCTCACCTGAAAATGAAAATTATCCCTTGATTTACTCACCCTCAAGCCACAATCGGAGATATATTTCAAATTAAAGCTGCCAGCGGCGATGAAAGTGGCCGCCGCCACCCGTAGGCCTTGGGAAAACAGTGGGCGACATGCATTTCAGCTTGTAAATATAGGAGAAAGTCATTTTGACGTGCTACACTTCCTGCCGCTTTAACTATGACGGAATATTGCTATGGAGCTAGACGTGTTCAGGCTAAGTTTGGAGCAGATTGCACATCGTATACCTGAGTTATAACAACTTCCTGTTTCGTGGCATTAATCACATGCATTAGCACCAAGTGTTGCATGATTTAACGTGTTTCCAGCATGTTTGGTACTATAAAAATGTGTTTCTGGGAGTGAATTACAGTGCAAAGCATGCCGTTTTTTGTTGGCGCTATGATGAATATTGATATATAGAGGTCTCTTATCGCACGTTAAGTTTGGGGCAGATCGGACACTGTATGCCCGAGTTACAACAGCTCGCTCTTTGATTGCGAAACATTCAATTTTGTCTGGCCGCCAAGGACACGACCTTCAACGAAAACTCCAGATCTTCGCAATTTAACGTCGCAAAGGCCTTTAGATTATACTGGCCAAATGTGATGTTTATTGAATAAAATCTCTGGGAGGAGTTAGTTAAAGTACAACATCTGTGTGACGACGAGCGTCAGCTGCACGCTACACCGGTCTCGTGTCTCTCACGGAGGAGCTCCGGAAGCATAAAAGAGGAGCGACGACAGTGAAGGACGAGAGAGGACCAGACCTGGACTTTATGTTGTGTTGTATTATGTTTGTGTAATACAACACAACTTTCATTTTATTGTTACTTTATTAAAATTACGTTGAACGTTCGCCGGTTCCTGTCTCCTTTTTACCGAACTTAAGAACTGTGTTACAATCTGAAAATGGCAAAAACTGTAAAAAAATGTGCAGAGAAAATTCAAAATATCTCACAGATACTCTTTTGTAGGTATTGGGCTGTTACAAGTGTCAATTGAATGTCACACCTGTAAGTGAAACGTAGCACGAACGGCACTTAATCGAAATTTTGTAGGTGGCTGTAAATTTTCAACACGTCTGACACGTGTGCAAAGTTTCATGAGTTTTCGAGCACGTTTAGGCCCTCAAAAATGCAATTAATTTCAGAGAAGAAGAAGAACTGACTGAGCAATTACAATAAGGTCCTGGCCATAAATATCCTGGCTCTTCCAAGCTTTTTATAATGGGAGTAAATGGTACTCGATATTTTGAAGCCCAAAAATGTGCATCCATCCATCATAAAAATAATCCATACGACTCCAGCATGTAAAAGCATGTAAAGCGCTTTGAGTGCAAATGAAAAATGCTTAATTAAATGTAACGAAATATTAAAAAACATCCCCTTTTCATGATATGATCATTTCCAAAACAGCTAACAAAGGATTAAATGCTGGTTGGTGGGCAAGATGTGGAATAGCCAATCATTTGCCAGAAGAAATCAAGAGATTAAGCGATAGTTGTGTCAAGAAGACAATCCGGACATCTCTAACAATCTCTTTCTGGATGCCAAATCACTGAACAAGCTGCATCCGTTTCTGCTGACGTGTCACGTGTCTGGAAAGCCAACGAACTCAAACTAAAGACTTTGCAACGGCTTGATTCTCGGCATGTGTGACGTGACAGACTCGTGCTGTAAATTCATAACTAGCCCTCTGGAACATCTGACATGCTTATCGTCCCAGTCGTATGCAATATGGTAACGACTCGATTTAATACTGCCATCCTGAAGAGTGTATTTGCTTTACGGCCAGCATCCAGCTAATAGTTATTGCTTAACATACGGCTGACTTGCGAAGCAATAATGACCCGTGCTCAACTCACGCTCCACATCAGACCAAATGAGGCACTGAGCATCAACACATGCTTTACAAACTGTGTGCCACTGAAATAACTCCAGAAGAACCAAATCATTATTAACAGAGCCGAATGATTTTTATAAGTCATCACTAGTGGCTTCTTTCGCTCTGCTCGTGTCATTGCATTAATAATCCGGTTCCCTGTGCAGAATACTGGGAATTATTCTTACTGTACGGGCAGAAACATTCTGTGACCACCAAAGCAAGTATATATTAATTCTCTAATGATAAAACAGTGGATTTATTGATCAAAATGATTTGCTTGTCAAACATTATCTCTTCTAGTGCTCACCGAGACTGTATTCAATGGATTAAAAATGCAGTAAAAATAGTACTATTGTGAAATATTACCACAATTTCACATGTTGAAAACAATTGTGCTGCTTCATGCTTTTGTGGGAAATGTGATACATTTGACTGGTCATTCTCCTCTGACCTCTGACCTCAACAAGGCATTTCCACTTACTGGATATTTTGTCTTTTTCAGACCATTCAACTAAAGGTTGGTGATTGACACGGTTTCATATGCCCGCCATTTTTAGGGCTTGATAAGTGTTAAAGGGTTCGTTCACCCAAATATGAAACTTGTGTCATTAATTCCTCACCCGTAAGACCTTCGTTCATCTTCAGAACACAAATGAAGATATTTCTGATGAAATCTGATGGTTCAGTGAGTCTCAAGATAATTTGACCAGAACGATACATATTTAAAACAGGTCATGTGACTACAGCGGTTCAACCTTAATGTTATAAAGTGACGAGAACACTTTTTTTGTGGCAAAAACACAAATTAACGCCGATTTCAAAACACTGCTTCGCGAATCTTTTGTGTTGAATCAGTGGTTTGGAGAACGTATCAAACTGCCAAAGTCACATGATTTCAGTAAACGAGGCTTTGTTACATCATAAGTGACGTAACGAAGCCTCATTTCCTGGAATCATGTGACTTTGGCGCTCCGAACCACGGATTCGAATCAAAAGATTCGTAAAGCTTCATGAATCAGTGTTTTGAAATCGTCCATCACTAGATATTGTTGAAAAGTAGTTCATTTGTTTTTTTGACGCACTAAAAGTATTCTCGTCGCTTTATAACATTAAGGTTGAACCACTGTAGTCACATGACCTGTTTTAAATATGTTTTAGTGTCTTTCTGGACATTGAAAGTGTTCATTATCTTGCTCCCAATGCCATTGGATTTCATCAAAAATATCTTCACTTGTGTTCTGAAGATGAACGAAGGTCTTACTGGTGTAGAACCGCACGAGGGAGAGGAACTAATGACTGAATTTAAACTGTTTAACTTCAAGGGTGTACCTAATAAAGTGGCTGGAGAGTGAATACTCCCACTTTAAGCCCTGAACCCAGTTAAGTTCAGAAACCTCCTTTAAATACAGCAGATATTACCACAGACCTATAGCCAGGGCTGGGTGGGTTACTTTTAAAAAGTATTTCACTACAGATCACAAAATACATGCTTTAAAAAGTCATTTGTAACGTATTTCGTTACATTACTCAAGTTTAGTCACTTCATCTAAATACTTTAGAATACTTTGGAATACTAATAAGTGTGGAACAAACACAAAAAAGATCATTGTGAGTTTTTATCTCACAATTCTGACTTTTATCAATATTGTCAGTTTTTATCTCACAATTCTGACTTTTTCCCTCAGAATTGAGTGATATAAAGTTGCAACTGTGAGTTATGAAGTCAGAATTATGAGATATAAACTCACGATATTGAGAAAAGTCAGAATTATGAGATATAAACTCTAAATACTAAATTCACAATTGCAAGAAAAAAGTCAGTATTGCAAGTTTATATCTCCCAATTCTGACTTTATAACTTGCAATTGTGAGTTTAAATCTCACAATTCTGAGAAAAAGAAGTCAGAATTGTGAAACACAAACTCACAATTGTGAGGGAGAAAAACAACTTGTGAGAAAAAGTCACAGTGTCGAGTGAATTATAAAATGACTCCCAAAACATGAAAACAGTGGAAAACATGAAACTGAACTGGTCTTTTTCAGACGGTCAGAGTCAGAGAATCACCAATCGCTGTTTAAATGACATTAAAACTCAAAGTAATCACTTTGGTAATCTAAAACACTTTTCAGATGGAACTGTAATCTGATTACCACCCATTTCAAATGAAACACAGTCACTCACATTGTGTATTTTAAATACGTCACTAAGTTACTTGTGTTTCGTTCCTCCTCAACCCTGCCTATAGCGAAGCATGACCCAGATGGTAGAAAAACTACAGTTTAAGAGACAAAGAACATTGAGTTTCAGCTCCATGGATGTCTACCTATTAGTCTTTTAGTACGCCTCATTTCCCAGGATCCTCTCCGCAAACCTGTCATTGGGCTAATTTCACCCCGAGGAGAGCCTATTATTTGTAATGATCAAAATGCAGACGGCTGGGCACATCTTGGCAGCCAAAGTACAGGCATTACATTCTAGTGCATTTGTGAAGCTAATTGTGTCACATTCGGTATCTGACGAATGACCAGAACAGCCTCCCGCTCGCTCTCAAACACACAGGAACTGCACTTAATCACACAGTGAAACTATAACATGTTCGCACGCCTACCGGCTGACAAGCGCTTTGCATGGAGGATAGTGGCGAAATATGGAGGTATCCGGCGCTAGGCAGACTTTGGGTAGATTTAGATCTAAACAATATGCTAAAAATAATCCGCTTAATACTAGCGCGTGCCATGTTTGATAGAGCCGCTGCTGTCAGCCCACCCGCGCCGGCCCGCAGATCCTCCCGAGCTCTTGGCACGTCAGACAGGAAGTGTTTACTGACGGCCGTATGTCAGGAAAATCAAACATGGAGAATCTGTCAGCCGTGACATCTGAGCGTCCGCGGCGCGTATCTGCACTGACGCAGAGCTGCCGGGGTGGGGTTTTTTTTTTTGGCAAAGTGACATTTAGAAAAGTTTTAAGCTCACTTTATTAGTAGTTACTTGCTAAACAAACCTCAATTTGTCAAGACAGTGAGATGAGAAATGTCACACTAGAAGATGTACACAGAACAATAAGAAAAGGCTCTTTCAGTTCAAAATATCCAAAAACCACTTGCACAGTGCGTTATATATTTCCTTCAGCTGTGTGCTTACATTATCCTAAATGTTTCCAAGAATTTCAGAGAAAATCGCAATTTTAAACAGTGCGAGTCCGTGACGTAATATCAGCTTTATCCCTGGTTTCTGCTTGTACTGCACAGTAACCATGGCAACAGACGCGGACGGCTGCGTAACGTCTGCTGTTGTTTAGTTCAAACGGCATGGACCGTGGCAAGCAAATTTTGCGACAACAGGAGAAATAAAACGAGGATCAGTATCGGCGTGGCGAGAGCTTTGCGACGAACTTTGACTCGACAGAGACGCACGTTATTGGACGTGGAGGTAAGCGGCTACATAAGACACAAGACTGATCAATGTTATAAAGCTCAACACGATGAAGTGTTAGAATATCATCAGTATGAAACTGTAATGTTGATCTTGCCTCATGCAGACAACAAACTAATTCTGAACATTACAACTTTCAACACACTCAAACTCCGTTTAGTATCATCGTGTAACGTCAGAGCAAGTGAAACCGCAATGTGTAACATGGCAAAAAAAAAGCTTAAAAATTTACAGATTCCAAAAAGTTACAGAATCGTCCATATATCCATGTAATTCACAAGAATCCAGTGATGAAATATATAAATGACAGCAGTGATGTGCGCTGGACGGGTTTAGAGCATTCGGACAACTGCACATTCTCAACCTGAGCAGACGATCCATGTGTTCGTGTGAAGCCATAAACGGCAGCTGGCAAACACATTTTAAAGTGCACATGAAAGGAAAATGACAGGAAAGCGTCTTTACTGTGGATTGAAGGCGGTAGGAGATCACAATCACAATCTGACTCTTTCTGGACGCAAGAAATGCTAAAAACGCATTCTGATCTCGTGAAGCGGTTCAGTCAAAACCCTGAATCTGTAACTGCATGAGAGGAGAATATATGAGCCGGAAGTTTCTCGCTGACATGTTGGACTCTTGGATTTTTAATGCTTTATTGAACATTGCATAAATGCAAACACACCAGTGATGAGGTTTTGACTACCGGGTAAAAAGTCTTGTTTACTTGCATTGACAGGTTTGCATGTAAACTGGATTTATTCAATAAGCGGATTTTGGTTCACATGCACACTCATAACTACCAAAAATCAGTTTATTGAAATAACCAGATTTACCAGTTTACATGCGAATCAATAACCCGGCAATGCAACTCCAGACTCTATTGATGAATCAGGTTATTACCCGGTGGAGACGTCAAAATGTAAGCATGCATGTATTTCACTCGGATTATTCTGAGTATCATGTGAGTTGTGATGTTAAACGAAGCTCTACAATTTTGAGTATTTCAAAATGTCAGCGGGACTCATTCTGCTCTCATTGAAGTATTTCTCAGTTAAACGGCAAGTTGTTCATGCAATCTGAACCGAATCGAGACGAACGGCACTGCAGATTCTGACAAATGAACGATGCCGTGTTGAGTTTCCTCCGGATGTCATCCAAACCCCGATCTGCACAATTTGCAACAACAAGTGAATGTATGAATAAAATGCATTAAAGAGAATCTATTCTGCTTTCCTCCATGTTCATTTGTCTTCAGTGTTGCAGTTTGAGCATGAAAACGGTTTCTAAAGTTCCAGTTCTTCTCTATATCAGTGTTTTCTTCACAATATCCCTCATTTAAATAATTCATGCGCAGAATAAAGGGGCGGGGCCTGGTTGAGTGTTGAAACTGGCGGTTATGGTAAACATCAATCACAACACACCGCTCCAGCCGACCAATCAGAGCACAGTGAGCTTTTCAGAAGGAGAAACGGGAACGAAACAGAGCGTTACTGACAGACTGGGAAGAGAGGAGCTGCACAATGGAGGATATGAGGAAAATAATCAACAGGAAAACCCAAAAACAGCATCGTCAAGACTTTGTAAAAGGGTGTAATAAGACAAGTCGGTGCAGATCTGATGTAACGTGTAACAGATGTACAGCTAATGTCCTCACAGGGATTTTCACCCAGCTCATATTCACGGGTTTGACACATTCCGCCGGTGAAAAGGTTCAGAGCATGGAAAGAAAGAAAAAAAATCCAGTTGCTAAGCAACCATCCAGCCCGGCACAGTGAATGATGCTCATGGCAGCTCGAACAGATTTCAAGCGGGACTCTTTACAGCAGCACAACGTGAACCTAATCATCACATGTAGCGTCGCACATGTTTGTTTGGATGCATGTACTGTACATCACTGCACTGCTGATATGATTATTGACATAAACCGCTCCTGTCAACACCGTTACCTGGTCTGAAATCCGTGTCTATCCATGCGTTTAGCAATTCCTCTGTCATATGAAACTCCCTCTTTAGGACAACCTCAGTGAGAACGGATCATTCCCGTCAAGGACACTAGCTGATGCAGAACGGCTGTTTATAAGGAGCCATTTAAAGTTCCATTCCTGCGCTCTGATTGGTCCGTGTTCCAGCTGTTCAGATTAACCTCCGTTTACGTCACACCACCAGATCTGCAAGCGCAGAGCCTTAAGTTAACATTTAAAAACGCAAGGCGCATTTGCACGTTCAGGGTTCTGATGTTCGTTAACGGTCCCATGTCATGCAAGTAAATGGATCAAATATTTAATCTCAAGTGTTTTATTTGGACTTCTCTGGGATCACTTTTCAACAATAACACACATGATTTGAAGAATCATTCATGTTTAGAGCACAAACACTGCAGTTACACTATAGCAAAATGTATTTAAAATACATTAATTTCATAATAATTGCATTATTAATATATTTGCTCTCACATCATTGGAGACTTACTGATTTAATATTATAATACAACTTTATTTGTAGTACGTCTTTGCTGCACAATGCTGATTCCTTAATATTAATTAGTAAGAATAGTATGTATAATATCTTGAAATGTTTAGTTCAACCTGAAATGAATTTCTGTCATTAATTCCTGTCGTTCCACACCTTCGTTCATCTTCAGAACACACATTTTTGATGAGGTTTATGACTCATTCATACGCAGCAATGTAATCCACACTTTCAAGGTCCAGAAAGGAACTAAAGACATGGTTAAAACAGTCGACGTGATGCAGTGCTTCAAGAGACCAGAACACTTTCTGTGTGCAAAAATGACACAAAAACAACCACTTTATTCGACAAAAATTCATTCCATTATCCGTACGCAGGTGACGCGTTCGAATGCCGGCTCAGTATTGGCTAAAGTTGATCATGTGATCAGCACGACGTATACGTGTGATGCAGGAGCCGGCCAATAATGAGCCGTTCTGACAGAGAACCTGGAAGCGCAGGACGTAAACGACGTCTAAGAATGACCGGGAAGAGATTGTTGGATAAAGTGGTCATTTCTTTGTTTTTGCGCACATTCAGGTTGAAGCACTGCATCACGTCGAACGTTTTAACCATGTATTCAGCTCCTTTCTGGACCTTGAAAGTGTTGATTGCTGTCTATGGACGAGTCATAAACCTCATCTTCATGTGCGTTCTGAAGATGAACGAAGGTGTGGAACGACAAGAATTAATGACAGAAATTACATTTCTGGGTGAACTAAACGAAAGATTTTAAAGTGTACTTGCAAGTTCCACTTTAGCACAATCACACATACTTCAGTAGTGGGACCTCAGCACTACTACAGGAAAGCTAAAGTGCATGAATTAGTTGTTGCAATTTAACTACACCAATTTAGTATAACAAAAGTACAATCGCAGGGCATTTATATTAAGTACACTACAGTAGTACATTGCCCACATTTATTTATTACTAGGGAAGTCTTGCAATATTCATATCTACTGTATTATGTATAAAAGCCAAACTGTTTTCGAGTGCTCTTAAACTGAGCAGCCAGTGCAAGTGCGGATCTCCATCTTCACAGAGTTTGTCTCGCAGCTTTTAAAGCCCTCGTCATTCACGCTGGCTGGCTGGGTGCAGAAGCGCAGCACTGCGGCCCAAATGACAATGGAGCGTGTGATTAAAGAGAGAGCGAAGGTGCTGCGCCGCATGTCAAAGAGACACACACACAACATCTGGGTGGCGACTGGACTCGGCTCTCTCATGCATGAGCGCTTGTGTGGGTGGATAATGAGCGACGGCCATCGCACCTTCTTTGCGTTAAATTCAGCAACCGGCGTGATCTGATCGATGTTCACGTATGTTCACGTATTTTTCCGTGTCCTTCTAATTAGAGCGTCTCGTTAGGCATCCGTTGTCTTCAGTGTCTCGACTTGTTTTGCGTGTCATTTGTTTTTAAAAAGACACATTATAAATAATAGTGTTGCTGCGTGCTAATTAGAGCTGCTTTATCCTTACTTTGGTAACAAAGTAATTAAGGAGTGAAAATGCTCCATTGCAAATTCAAATGATTATTTTCTTCCACGAAAGGCATCATGATAGTGTCATAAACTCTTGAAATCATACAATAAGTAGTGAAGTTTTGTCAATATGAGTTGCATCAAGGAATTGCAATATATAAATGTGGAAGTATTTTGGGAGTGTATCGATAACGACTCAATTATTACATTCGCAGTTTGCACGTCACAAATTTGAAAGAGGAATTTGAAAGTGTCGTATACGAATCTGTATGAATTGTTGGGAAAACGTCATCATTGAGCTCCATCCCTAAAAATAAGTCATAGTCGATTTCCAAAAGTTAAATCTCCATCGACACTGAACAAAATTAAAAGTTGAGAAAACTTTGAAAAGTTTAAGGCAACCAGCTGCAGGAGATTTTTGTGCTTGATGTTTAATTTACAATAAATTGAAATAACTCCTGCAGCTGGTTGCCTTAAACAGTTTTCTCAACTTTTGTGTCACAGTTATGTATATTCACTTGGTTTTCTTTAGTCTTCCTTTGTTCAGTTTCCCACCACTCTTTAGCTGTCATGGTAATTCATGAATCAACACAGGTGTTTGTCATCTTTATCCTCGTTTGCCTCACTTGTCACTCTTTGTCTGGTCGATTTTCCACACAGCAGTTAGTTTCTTTTCTCTTCTGGTTTGTATTGCCTTTGGAGTGGATTATTAAAGACGTTATACCTGACCTTCATCTTCATTGCAGTGCATTTTCTCCACAGGGGAAAGCATTCTGAACGATAAAACTTTATGGACAGAGTTACTGTGAGCTCTGAGGTTGTTATTCTTTTGTTGAAGGCATCAGTCTACTCTACTTCAACTCATTTTTTAAAAGAATTTGTCTTGAAAAACAACATTACCCATGATGCTGTGCAGAAAATTGCACCAATCAGTGTCATGGCGAGCGAATCGCGCCAAAAGAGCTCTTTACTTCCATGACATAATCGAGTCGATCTCTCTACGCCCACGATATGCTTTATATATAAACCACTTTATTCACTTTCTGAAGCATCATAATGAGAGTTGCGTCGACTGTCAACGGAGCGTCAGAAATCGCTCAGATTTACTCAGTGTTCCTACGATGAACGAAAGTCTTACGGGTTTGGAACGAGTAAATCACACGTTTTCATTTTTGGCTGAACTAATCCTTTACGTTCACAATCTTGATTTTCAAAGCCATTTCAGTGACACTTTATAATAACTCACACTATGAAGTAAATCGTCAATTCATCATTTATAAAACTATAGTAAGCAGTTTATCAATACAGCTATAGCATAATAATTGTATTTTCATACTTTATTGATGATTATTTTATCATTTCTATTTACAAACGTATTATTTAGGAGTTGTCAGTGGGTCATAATATCATTTAGAAAGTGACTCTTATTTTTTAGACATATAGTAATAGTTACTCCGCGTGTTCATAAATGTTTGATTAACTTGTATTCATGATTAATTCGGGTAGTTATGTATTAACACACTGAGTTTACCAGTAGTAATTTAACGCTGTATTTATGAACTGCTTACGAACATCTATTATTGTCGGGGACAATGTTTTAGAAATGATGAATTAACTCTTTACTAATGATTATAAAGCGTCGCCCACGTTTGTGCTTTAAGTCGCAGTTTGCGATGCGAGGAGCCGGTTTGATTCGTGGATTATGATGCTTTGACAAAATTGGAAAACGACTTTGCCATTGAAAAAGCAGATGCTCCGAAGAACCGATGTTGGTTAACATCCATCCTGAAGTGTTTATAGCGAGTGCAGATCTGCTGGAATATGTGTGGGCAACACTGATCCGTGACAGGGAACTGCAACTGCAGGCGAAACCACTGGCACAACTTACAGTAATTATACTAATGGATTTTTATTTTATTGTTCTACTTGATTTATTGTTTGTAATAATCTGATAGTACGATAATGAGCAAATTAGCCTCCCCCACGTGTGACTATGAGTAGTTCAGGCAGTGAGCACTTGTTTGGAGAGCAGTCGAAATGCACAATGTCCCTGACCTACTTACAACACCTCCACATACGCTCTCAACACACACACACACACGCTCCATTTAATACAAATCAGAACATTTCGGGCGTTTGAAATGCTGGAGCCTCTTACAAACTATCTAGCACCATGTGAGGCTGATTAGGAAACCTGTCTAATGAAAAAGGAGCCTCTCAAATCATCAAGTACCCCTCTTTACATTACATTTCATCATGATGAACCTTAGGTTGAAGGCCTTTCACATTTTATGAAAGCAAATCTGCACCTTTTTAGCCAATCAGAAACGCTCGATCATTTAGTCAGGGCACGGTTTAGAGATCAAAGTCATTTCAGTTGGCGCCTCTTTGAAACGCCTCTCTTTCTTCTGTTATGAAGAAATGAACGCATGATGACACACTTAATTAATGACAATTAATTTATCACTTTATCTGTAAATCATATAGGCTGTTTCTTAATTGCAGATGCAAGTAATTAAGTTGGCTTGAAAAATGCTGAAATGCTATTTAAACTATTCTTCTTCTGAGACTAAAATTTCCAACTGTATCTCCTGCTAGAGCTTTACAGTTCCATCTGAAAAGTGTTTTAGATTACCAAAGTGATTACTTTGAGTTTTAATGTCATTTAAACAGCGATTGGTGATTCTCTGACTCTGACCGTCTGAAAAAGACGAGTTCAGTTTCACCAACATTTTAATACTTTTATTTAGTTCTGTCCTGAACGAGACAAAATGACTGAATTTATATAAAACACTGTCCTGTCATGACCTGATGATCCACGACTGTTTTCATGTTTTGTGAGTCATTTTATAATTCACTCGTCACTGTGACTTTTTCTCACTTTTTGCTTTTTCCCTCACAATTGTGAGTTTGTGTTTCACAATTCTGACTTCTTTTTCTCAGAATTGCGAGATTTAAACTCACAATTGCAAGTTATAAAGTCAGAATTATGAGAAATATACTCACAATATTGAGAAAAGTCAGAATTGGGAGATATAAACTTGCAATACTGACTTTTTCTTGCAATTGTGAATTTAGTATGCGAGTTTATATCTCATAATTCTGACTTTTCTCAATATTGTGAGTTTTTATCTCATAATTTTGACTTTTCTCAATATTGCGAGTTTATATCTCATAATTCTGACTTTATAACTCACAATTGCAACTTTATATCACTCAATTCTGAGGGAAAAAGTCAGAATTGTGAGATAAAAACTCACAATGTCCTTTTTTGTGTTTGTTCCACACTTATTAGTATTCCAAAGTGTTCTAAAGTATTTAGATGAAGTGACTAAACTTGAGTAATGTAACGAAATACGTTACAAATGACTTTCTAAAGCATGTATTTTGTAATCTTCAGTGAAATACATTTTAAAAGCGACCGACCCAGCCCTGCGTGTGACCGCCTTTAATCTTCAGTATCTTGCAACTAACGTTAATTTTCTTTTAAATATTCACCTTTAATATACATTAACAATCAAAATAAATGCCTCTTTCAACAAGAGGTGAAATTAACTTTCAATCAGCATCAAACTGTCAGTATAGCCAATGTGATTTTGGGCGAGCCAATCAGAATCAGGTGTGTCCACTTCCATCCAGAATAAACAGCTAAGGCCACGTGTTGCAAATCGTTTCTATGTTTCTAGCACTTAAGATATCTTCAGCTATAAATAGGGACATGCACAAAACAGTATGTAATTTCACAATGAGTGCCTGCGGGCCCCTTCAGGAAGCTGTCTGTAAGGCCAGTAAGGGCCGGTGTGTTGAACACAAGATGCGTACTTTAAAAAAACGCAATGTCATCGCAAAATTAAGGGCACTTCTCAGCACAAACGTCTCTTAGAGTTATTACTACCTATTGGAGCATCCAGTCTTCTGCTCTTAATGGCTCCCTCTGGGTGTTTAGAGGCCAAATAAACCTAATTATGCTCGTTTCATGCGCACTACATTTGAGACGTCAGGCTGCATGCTTTTTAATTGAAATAAATGGGCGGTACAGGTTTCCAATGCAGTACCCACTCAACCCGCTCGATTCTCAAAAGACACGCAAACTTTACAGAGGAAATATTAAATATTTCTGATGCATTTGATTTTATTCCGTTGATGATATCAAATTAACCAACAATGTGAATAAGTGAAATCATAATTTTGCTCATTTTTCTGATGATTGTGCCAGTTTTGGTACAGTTTTAAGTAACTTACGTAATCAGATTACTTGTTTTAAGTAACTAGTAAAGTAACACATTACTTCTAAATGTACAACATCTCAGTTACTTTTTCAATTAAGTAATGCATTGTTTTCAAACGTTGAGAGTTGTGTGTGAACATGATGGTTATTGTAGTTCTAGACTAAATTTGAACATTTACTCATCTCACTTGCGCAAAAACGGATTCAGTATTGCTCAAAAAGAATAAAAACAGTAACGTGATCCATAAAAAGTAACTAAGTAACTTAAGTTACTTTTTTTAGGGAGTCATGCGACATTGAAACAAATTACTTTTAAAAGTAACTTTCCCCAACACTGGCTGTAAATAACGAGAAAATGCCATTTCTTTGTAATTATTTGTGAAATTTACTTTGAAAATTGTGTTGGGAAGAGTAAATACTATATTTGGTTAAAAGTAGGAACTAGGGATTTTCCACCTCCGAGGACAAATGGAACAACACCCGATTACTGTTCACATAATAAAAAATAAAGGTCTTCTGAAGCGAAGTGATGCATTTGTGTAAGAAAAATATCCATATTTAACACGTTATAAAGTACAAAGCTTCCAGCCAAATGGTCATACGGATTCTACTTGCGTCTAAAGCGTAACTTACTTACATTTTGGAATATTTTTCCTCTCCCCAAATTTCTCACTACCGAAACACAATATTAAATAATAAGAAGTGTTACATTGACCTATTAAGATTTTGTTGACATCTACCTTGTAAATATATTTTTTGTTTTAAAAAAACAAGTTTTCACATGTAAAATTAAAAGGAACAACATTTCAAGTGTAATTTATGAGATTTGTTGAATTTTGAAGCCAATCGTTCTTTGTAAAAGGCATAAAGTTTCTCATGCTGATTTCAAAGTTAAGGTTTGAATAAACATTGAATCAAACACTATAATAATGTCTTAGTTGATAATTCCAAACATCCCATGTTTCGTTCGAGATGCACATTTCCCGTAGTGACATCACATTACTGGATTTTAACTCGCATACTAAAACGCTGATGATTTGCATAACTGTACTGAAATTTTCTTTCTTTCTTTTTTTTGTCACTACCGAAACAGTGACAATTTTTCGGTAGTGACAATTTTAGATAGTTTTATGCCTAGCTGAAAGAGAGGCGATGACAGGAATATTTCCTGATCAAAAATGTGGAAGTGTGTTAAAATCAGCCAGTAGTGGACATTTTTTTTTTCTTTTTTTTTTAACAAAGTTTCATGATTTGAAAATAAAATACAATTTTTTTTTTTTTTTACCACTTTAAAAATCAAAAATATATTTTTAATTTAAAAAAAAAAAAAAAAAATTGCAAAAATTACTTCAATATTTTCACAAGCTGAAATTTAGGATTTAGCGTTCAGGACAGCCGCATCCCAACTGAAAGTTGTGGGACAGCAGTTTGCACCAATTCTGTGTGTGTGTGTGTGTGTGCAAACATGTCGCTATCAATGTGGGACTCTCATGCGGCTGCTTGTTGCACATTAGAAATGACCATAAAAGCCCAAACACAAGCCATCGCGTCAAATGATCTGAGTATTCACCACGATGATTAGAGTCGTCCCTATAGGGCCACAAAATGATATTGCAGGATGCAGCTCTCAGACTCCCAGGGGCACTACTTCACTACTTATGTAATTATTATAACAGGCAATTAATTAAACAGCCTAATTGAACCGAGTAACCCCTAGAGAGCACTAGTTGTGTCCTATTTTTAGGAGGTAGCCCTCTTTTGGCCGGTTGTGCATTGGTTAGTCCCATGTCCAGGTCCCGTCGGCCGGCTGTGTGTCGATAGCATCTAGCGTGGCACTTTACGGGCTTTCTGAGCACTTTTGTGGAGTCGGCCATTAACATCATCAAGTTATTTATTCTCAGAGCCTCTTTCCACTGGCCTGCATTTTCCACTGCTCTGAATGTCAGAAAGCTGTGCTATAGCTGTGATTTTCCATTATTCTCAACTGGACTATGCATCCAGAGCCCGATTCAATGACCGCACGCTACACCAACATCTCCAGTATGAACGGCATCAATAATCTTCCAAAAGTCCATGTGCTTTCATGTCCCAGGGCTTCTGAATAGATTATACGGATTTTAAATGTCAAACTACGAAAATGAAAATGCACTCTGGAAATATGAATGATCAAATGTTTAAAGGGGTGGCTGATTACGATTTCACTTTTTTAACTTTAGTTAGTGTGTAATGTTGCTGTTTGAGCAGAAACAACATCTGTGAAGTTACGACGCTCATAGTTACAACTGCTTCTTCTTCCCGGGTTAGTGACATCACAAACCCTCAAATTTACATAAACCCCGCCCCCGAGAACACACAACAGGGGGGGCGGGGCCATGTCGGGCTGCTTTAGGGTTGTTGTCGTCGAGTGTTGTTGACGCCGTCATTTTACGCCACAAACGAGGGTGGATTCGAGGAAAAGAGACGAACGTGACGACACACGCTAGTGACGAGTTGATCAACTCCACAGCGACGACATCAATTTATCCACGAACCGAGTCTCTCCAACACTTTCCTCATTTTGTCTGCGTGAGATTCTCCAGCTTTGTAGTTGTTGAGCTGTTAAAGCTCCGCCCTCTTCTGGAGCGGCAGCTCATTTGCATTTAAAGGGACACGCACAAAAACTCTGTGTTTTTGCTCACGCCCAAATAGAGGCGAATTTGACAAGCGATAATAAATGATCTTGAGCTGAAACTTCCCTGAAGACACCAGAGACTGATATTACAGCTCGTGAAAGGGGCGTTACAGTTCCCCTTTAAAACTATGATAACACAAATAAAGTGTAATTAACAATTTCAATATGTATTGTGTGAAATTTCAATCAAGTACAATCAAAGCATATCTATATAATAATATATATTTATTATACACAAAATTCCATCTGTATTAAATCAGTATTAGCAGATCACTTATTGAATTTTCCTGTAATGCATTTAAAGCGTTGGACTAACTAGTGTTTTAAGAGCGCCAAAAGAGCTTCTCTCTGAAGAATCAACCCACACACAACACATTTCAGCACAGTTATATTTGAAATGACTATTTTCAGGATAAAGAAATGCACCAATATTGTCAAAACATATTATGTGTTGCTGGCTCGCTCTGGTGAGAGGCTGCCGTTGGTGGACGTGCGCTGGAGGCATGATAATAGCCCACAGCTGACCACCAATCAGCACAGAGCACGCAGGTCATGTGATCACCAGGTGTGCTTTCATAACACAGGCACCTGCATATCAGAGGCCGACATGAACTTTTTTGCTCACCAGCCACTAGTGGCTAGTGGTTTTCCAAAGTTGCATTTTCACTGGCCATTGATACTATAGGAAAAAACTGCCATATAGATATTTTTAATATTATCTCATAATTTGGCAGCTTTCAGACCTGACGCACGGATCCGTTACACATGCGTTTTCTTTCTCTACTGTTTACATTCACTTTTAACATAAATGACAGCGTTTGCGTGAATATTCGCCAAGACCGATAATCTTCGCCAAGATCATTTTGTGTGAATTTGACCGTTTAAGCACAAGATGCCTCGAAAAAAAGATTCCAGCAATATTCATCCGGAGCAAATGAAACCAAGCGGTTCGTGTGTCGACTCGCTGTCGGAGCGACTGCGTTACACACCGCCGCTGAAATACACCCGCATTTAGAGGCTGTTAATATCAAGCCTGATTACAGGAATTTGAAGTAAATACACTGTGAAGGTATGAATTTAATGCGACGTGGCATATCGCTGTTGCCGCATCAGATCAAGCGAAGCGGCAGCGCCTGTGAACCGATCATCTCTTCCTCTTTACTACTAGTTATAGCACCAAATAAACGTGAATGAACATCAGAAGATATGTTCAAAGATACAGAACAACTCACTGAAATGAATCAAGTCTCGTAATCGATCATTCGGTGTTTCAATAGACGTCAATAAAACAGCTTGAGAGCATAACATCACATTTATGCCATTCGAAGGATAGCTTGAAAAATGACCTTTCATACATGAATCATGACAAACTCAGTCAGGATATTTTTTCCTGTGTGTTTTTATTGCTCTTAGGGCATAAAAAAAAAAAAAAAACTAGATTTATAATGTATTTTTCAGATGTCCACTTGAGCGGAGAGTAAATGTTTTAGTGTTTAACGGAGTAGATTCTGTGTTAAACATAATACAATACTAACACAGTAATACTGTGAGGGTTATTATACACCTAACATCTAGATCAATAACCAGAAACAATTTAAATGAAATTTAGACAGCCATTTAAGTGATTCTTTCATAAAAAAATGATATTTCACATGCAAGCTAATGATGTAGTTGCATATTTTTGTGGTAAATGGGTACAAAAGTTCTTCAAATCTCCCAAAACACAGCATTAATGCATAGATGAGGAGTAAACAAAAAAAATGATATATTATTTCTATTATTGAAAATGTATATATTTTCTACAATTATGTTTTCAATTTTGGGGTCACACTGACCCCAAAGACAAGACTGATAAACAGGAAACAAAGACCATTTGAGGGCAAACAAACCAATGAATAAAATGATATAAAATCATTTGAAAACTATGAAGTATACATACAAAAAAATACAACACAGCTTCATTTCTAGAAAATGCAATTTAATCAGCTGATAATTCTAGTTCAAAATGGACAAATAGCTCTCCTCTCTGAGAAAACCTCAGACTGAAATCTACGTGGATCTATTGATGTTTTCAGACAGAGGAAAAAACAGCAATTAAGTGTTTTAAATCTCATGTAAAATGAGCATTGTTGAGGTGACAATGACATTTATTCACAGCCAAAAAGTTATTGCAGCTGAAGTATTTAAGAACAATAATAGTATGAATTGTAGCTGAAATATAGATGCATGATGTCCAACATATAATTAATAATAATAATAATAATAATAATTACCTTGCCTCATTATTTGATGTTTTTAGCTATATATTAAGTCTAATGCTTACTGGAAAAGTCTTATGAGGGAAATGATGTGATTGTAATGTAGGTATTTTTTCTATAAAACAAGAATATAACATTTATATAATGTCTTATAGTATTCACCCAGTAGCGCTGTGAGGTTGTGTGTGTGTGTGTGTGTGTGTGTGTACAGAGTTAAATTCGAGGTCAAAGAGATAAGGATGAGATCGCTCAACAGATAACTTATTTATGCTCAAAGCAGAGAAGAAAACATGTAGTAGAGCATGAAAAGTGATGCAGACAAGAGGAGAGAAGCCTTTTTAAAGTCTGGATGACCGCATACGGGGCGGTCACTAATGTATCTTTAAATATATGTGACAACGACAGTGACATTAGATGTTGCTTCGTGAACACCTGAAGAGCTTCACCAGCACCAGAACCACTGCTGAAAATGCCTTGATTGAAAAACATGTTAGTACTTTAACTTAAAAGGGATCTGTAACGGCCCGTTCACGAGATGTAATATCAGTCTCTGGTGTCTCCAGGGAAGTTTCAGCACAGATCATTTATTATCGCTTGTCAAATTCGCCTCTATTTGGGCGTGAGCAAAAACACGGCGTTTTTGTGCGTGTCCCTTTAAATGCAAATGAGCTGCTGCTCCAGAAGAGGGCGGAGCTTCAACAGCTCAACAACAACAAAGCTGGAGAATCTCACGCAGACAAAATGAGGAAAGTGTTGGAGAGACTCGGTTCGTGGATAAATTGATGTCGTCGCTGTGGAGTTGATCAACTCGTCACTAGCGTGTGTCGTCACGTTCGTCTTTTTTCCTCGAATCCACCCTCGTTTGTGGCGTAAAATGACGACAACAACTCTAAAGCAGCCCGACATGGCCCCGCCCCCTCTGTTGAGTGTTCTCAGGGGGCGGGGTTTATGTAAATTTTAGGGTTTGTGATGTCACTAACCCAGGAAGAAGCTCGTTGTTTGTAGCGATTTCTATAAAACAAAATATCTCTCTTTGCATTGAACTTTAACTTTGAGGATATTAAAAAGCTAATTATGCACTATAAAAAACACAATTTAAAACAATAGTAGAACACTAACAAACACTAACAGATATGCATTGTTTACGTTATCTTTTCTTGAGTTTGTCATGGTTAGTGACGTTCGCCTCAATAAAATGATGATCAACGGTCACTTGCAGTTTCACACCTCAACCACTAGAAGGCACTATAATAATAATAATAATAAACACAGCTGGTCTTACTGTCAACAATGCGCATTATTTCAAAGAAAACGATTGGGATACATCCCATTTCCCTTCACATGCGTCTCATTACACAAGCGCAGTGGGTTTCATGTGGACTTTAACAAGTATTTCACTGTGCAGCAGACTGCCATATCATCAGTGAGATCTGATGTTGACCTCTGACACAGGTGTGACCCCTGAGGCCGCAGACGCTCGGATCTCATCATCATGTCATAACAGAGACGCGCAGCTTCAGACACTGGGGAGAAAACATTGACCGATCCTCCGCTAGCCTTTCATGTACACTTGATCATTGCCATGAAGAAAGAGGTTTCTGTGGCCAGAGCTCATATTACAGATGACATTCTCTCTCGATCAGTGAGCTCGTGAGTCTCAGAGCTGTGTGCCGTCGGCAGAACGGAGTATAAGGTTTGCCGGATCAATAAACACACACCTGTGACTGAACATCGGCGTTTAATGTGCCGTGATCTTTAAGCAGTGCCCTGCATGACAACTACAGAGTACAGTTATGTTAATGAACCATGTTACTTGATGGGAGAAATGGTTATTCTGATCATTAATGTTAGCCTATTAATAATTAAATGACACAATAAAGACACAATTAAGCAAAATCTCATAACTGCAGGCCACATGCATACTGTATTAGCCGTCAGTTATTTCATTCATGTTGTCTAAAAACAATAAAACTAAACTATTTGATCAATAAGTGAATGTGGATCTGTTATGTATACATTTGTGGATCCCTACAGATTTTCTAGAGTATACCCTTGTGAGAGAGAAGTGCAATTAATTGTACTGAATGTCTATTAAAACTGATGACAAGTGTGATCTGCGTTCTGATCCAGAGAGAGCTGTTGTCATGTGTGGATATGAAAAGCTTCACAAACAGCCTTTTCAAGCACACAGTATCGTTACTGCTGTCTTACAATAATTATCACGTCAAGTAAAGGGATACAAGTTTATAGTTCAGGTATAAACACTGACGTCACCTTTTGAAAGAGACTTGATGCTTCAAATAAAGATTGTATCAATTACATCGTCACACCAGTAGGTGGCGACAAGTGACTGTTAAAAATGTGTCATTGAGTCGTTCGTTCAAGAGATTCGGTCAAAAATGCTGATTCATCCAGTTATGAAACAAGTGAAGTCTTTAGGAGTGAGTCATTGAATCATTCATTCAAGAGATTCATTAAAACATTGATTCATCCAGTAATGAAACAAGTGAACTCTTTATGAGAGAGTCATTAAATCATTCTTTCAAGAGATTTGTTCAAAAATGCAAATGCATCCAGTAATGAAACAAGTGAAGTCTTTTTTTGAGCAAGTCATTGAATCATTCATTCAAGAGATTCGTTCAAAAATGCTGATTCATCCAGTAATGAAACAAGTGAACTCTTTATGAGTGAGTCATTGAATCATTCTTTCAAGAGATTCGTTAAAACATCGATTCATCCAGTTATGAAACAAGTGAACTCTTTATGAGAGAGTCATTGAATCATTCTTTCAAGAGATTCGTTCAAAAATGCAAATGCATCCAGTAATGAAACAAGTGAACTCTTTTTTTGAGCAAGTCATTGAATCATTCATTCAAGAGATTCATTAAAACATTGATTCATCCAGTAATGAAACAAGTGAAGTCTTTAGGAGTGAGTCATTGAATCATTCATTCAAGAGATTCGGTCAAAAATGCTGATTCATCCAGTTATGAAACAAGTGAACTCTTTATGAGTGAGTCATTGAATCATTCATTCAAGAGGTTCATTAAAACATTGATTCATCCAGTAATGAAACAAGTGAACTCTTTATGAGTGAGTCATTGAATCATCCACTCAGTCATTTTTTAAAAAAAAAAAACATTCTGCAGCAATTAACATTTTGTCAGAATTTCTAGTAAATTACATGCTATTTTGTTCAGAATCCCATGGGAGAATCCATTTGAAACAAAACCAGGATGGATTCTGATTGGCTGTCAATGTTTCAACCGTTCATCAGTGGGGAAATAAATATCATTCTGAAACTGATTCCAACTGTTATTATCATGATCGGTGTGCAGAGCATTCTGCTATTCTTTTACATTTAGAATGACTTTTAGAAGTGTATCTTTATCACTATAGTTGTTGTCCTTGGTGTGAACGGACCTTTACAATCTTTACAATGGATGTTGGTTATAAAAGTATTCTGAAGCATGATTGTTTAGGGTCCACACAGTCTTGCAGATGTTCTCAGCTTCATGTTTTCAGGAGTTATAACTCAGAGGCAAGTTCCTCTGAGCCAAAGACTGATTTAGGGATTCGGTTCAGAAGGTGTTCTAGTTCCACCAGAGGATGTTCCGACGAACATTTACAGACACACACAGAGTATTAGTATTGGATTAAACGTCTAACTAACATCTCAAAGTGGGTCATTTCACAGAGACTGGCACGCAAAACGGCACAAAGCTTTCATTTTAATGGCATTACGAAACAAAACCGGCGAATCTGTTTGTCTTATACAATCCAGAAAGATCCAAGAAATAAATCTGCTTAAATCAGCAGTCACAACACGTTTGGATCAATGAACGCAGAGGTAAATAAAAGCCCAGTCATTGAAGACATATGATCCGCTGTCTGAGAGCATTAACGCTTTCGGTGAGATGAAACGGAGCAAATGGAGACAAAGACCGCAATAATAGAGACTCAAAGAGATCTCAATCGAGTGTCGAGATGCAAAAGTGCGCTCTAAAAAAAGAGATTTCTGATCACAGCATATTAATGTTATAGCGCTACAACTGAGACGAAGGCACTTAATATAGAAAAATGCAGTTTTTTGGACACGAAAAAACTGCAGTATTGCAGTATAACCTAAAATGTCTGTAGTTTTACTGGAGTACAACTATACTGCAATACATCTAAAGCACTAGTAAAATAAAACTGCAGTTCTACTGCTTTTATACTTCATGCAACTTTCAGTTGTACTTCATTTTACTGCAGCTGGACTTATACTACAGTTTTACTGCAGTTGTACTGTGACTATACTTCATTATACTGCAAATCTGAATTAAACTGCAGTTAAACTACTTGGTCCTGCAGTTTTACTTCAATATACTGCAGTTGTTTTTTGTAAGGGTATATCTTGAGTTTGCCGTTGTATCTTTGAATATCAAACACAGCAGGATAACAAAATACAAAACCAGTGAACACTGAGATTCTCATTGCGATTAGAGCATCACTAACATGTGATGATAATGTTAGTGCATTCTCCAAACTCACAATATAACATCCTTTGAATATTTATTGAATATACCAAGGGTAAACATTCATCAAATTCATCGCGTAAAGAGCTTTGTTTCACCAGAACGCATGTCAAATTTTAATAATGTTCTATAAACACCTTTGTAAAGCGTTAGAGAACGTTCCCCGTTTGCTGAGGATTCACGTATTTTAAGGAACATTCCGTGATAATCTCCTTTAAATTTCTGACTAACATAATCGAACAAACAAGAAGGGAATAACTCATTCTCGGAGAGAACGAAAGTGAGGAAAGCACTTACTTTGGAGCATCTGAGAGCCATAGTTCCATTTACATGAACATCCTGTGGCTGCAGCACTAAAAATAGAGCGGCCGGGCCAGTTTGCACTTTTCCATGCGGCCAATGGATTTGTCATGAGAGCGGGACACTGGGAAGGCCCAACCAGACATCAGGGGCGGCGCGGTGAACGCGGTCAGATCTGAGAGGTCGAGCGCGAGGAACAGCTGTGAGTGGATCCGTCGGCAGGTGATGATGGCGAGTATCAGAGCCGCGTTGGCAAACACGACCGCATTATCCCTGCAAATCCCGCATAATCTGTGCCTCAAAAGTCATTACGCCATAACTATTGAGCAAAAGGTTTGTACCGTGGCTGAAGGATCATATGGAGTGTTCAGAAGGATCTGATTTATGGAAGCACATTTGAGTCGAAGGGCTAAATTGGCACAAAAAAATGTTCATATTCTTTCTGTATAATGACTGAAGGAGCTCTGTTTGTGACACATTTTAGATGTAATACGAGCAGCGCTGGGTGTGTTACTTCTAAAATGTATTTCATTACAGATTACAAAATACATGCTTTAAAAAGTCATTTGTAACATATTTCGTTGCATTACTCAAGTTTAGTCACTTCATCTAAATACTTTAGAATACTTTGGAATACTAATAAGTGTGAAACAAACACAAAAAAGTGAGTTTTTATCTCACAATTCTGACTTTTTCCCCTCAGAATTGTGTGATATAAAGTTGCAATTGTGAGTTTTAAAGTCAGAATTATGAGATATAAACTCGCAATATTGAGAAAAGTCAGAATTATGAGATATAAACTCACATACTAAATTCACAATTGCAAGAAAAAGTCAGTATTACAAGTTTATATCTCACAATTCTGACTTTATAACTTTCAATTGTGAGTTTAAATCTCACAACTGAGAAAAAGAAGTCAGAATTGTGAAACACAAACTCACAATTGTGATGAAAAAAACAAACTGTGAGGAAAAAGTCGCAGTGACGAGTGAATTATAAAATGACTCACAAAACATGAAAACAGTCGTGGATCATCAGGTCATGACAGGACAGTTTTTTATATAAATTCAGTCATTTTGTCTCGTTCAGGACAGAACTAAATAAAAATAATAAAAGTATTAAAATGTTGATGAAACTGAACTGGTCTTTTTCAGACGGTCAGAGTCAGAGAATCACCAATCGCTGTTTAAATGACATTAAAACTCAAAGTAATCACTTTGGTAATCTAAAACACACTGTAATCTGATTACCACCCATTTCAAATGAAACACAGTCACTCACATTTTGTATTTTAAATACTAAGTTACTTGTATTTCGTTACTCCTCAACCCTGAGTACAATTAGTAACGTTTCAGCTCAAAATCCCCCACAGATCATTTATTATCGCTTGTCAAATTTGAGAAAATTTCAGAAAGACGCGCCAGTATTGAGTTCTCCGTCACACTTGAACAAACAATAAATGAGTTCATTAACATCTTAAATGAACTTAAAGAGAAAATGAGATGCTCATGTCCGGCTCTTAAAGTGACAGCAGCCTAATAAACCAGTTGATGTCTCGATGTTAATCAAAGAACAAATTGTAGATTTAATTATTAGGATTAAACTACATAATTTATGCAGTGACAACTCTAAAGTGTTTGATGACTTTATTCAATTTCTGTATATTTCCAACCCGTTAATCAATTGACTGCACTATATATATATATATATTTTTAATTCCAAAGAACAATTTGAAGCATACACTGAAAATAAGTGCAACATTTACTCAGAAACTGCTAGTAAATTTCCCAAATACAAAGAAATGACAAACAACATATTGAATGAATTTCTTGTAAAAAAGAGAATTAAAAACCGCAATGCAGTTATAAAAAAACGCTATTACATTACAAATATTTATGATCCTCAAAAGTGTTTTACTTTCTTTATGCAAAGTATAACTTCATGTTTGACTTTTGGGTGAGGAGATTCCCCCTCCTCGGTCTCAAGAAACGAATCGTACGAGCCGTCCTGAAGCGAGTTTTTTATCCTAATGACATCGACGGAGCATCCCGCCGCGAGATCCCGGATCTCGATGGAGAAGACATGTGAAGACAGCTGTAGGGTGGGCTTCCCATGCCCTTTGGGCCGGAGCTGGACGTCTCCCACAGGCCAGGACGACTTTAAATAGCATGCCCTCCCACCGCAGATATTATTAGTAACCTACACGAGCTGTCCAGAGCTCACGATGAGCAAACCCAAACCCTGGACCTCCTCAGGGCCAAACTCCTGTCTTTATAAGCCCAAATTCCTCAGTCGGCGACTCCAGCTACTTTTATAGTAAAAGCAAAGCCACACACCGTTTCCCACAATCGCACGCGTTTGATGTTTACAGTCCAGATCATGGCTATGGTATGATCTAATCCAGCTAACAAAATATATGTTTGAAGAAGGTTCAGCTAAAGATACCATTAAGTTATGAAAGCGTTATTTTTGAACGTTCAGTTTCTTTTTTCTTGGTTATGTGAACATTAAGAGAACATCTTCTGGATGTTCTCTGAACGCTCAAGTAGTAAGATTCGAAATGTAAAGCTAAAAGGAACGAGGTTTATAAAATGTTTCCGTGCCAACGTTTCGAGAACGTTACTAAAGACCGGATAAATCGAGCGAAGTACATACTTGAGAGTGAAACGGCACGATTCGTGACAGTAGTGCCGATTAAAACCCTTTTGTTTCAGACTGGTCATTTGCAGGTCAGCAAATTCGTTTTAAAAGCATTATTTCTTAACTTTAAGCTAATATTTCATGCCATTTTTGGCTTTAAAGCCCTTGATTTTACTTTATACCCTTATAACAGCGACTCACATGTAAACATAACTCAGAAATATATGATTATGTTAATTAAATGAGTCAACATGTACTGTATATCATTTCTGTGCCAGTGGCTTATTATGATTTGAGACACACTAATCCTAATCTCATATATTTAGGATGGATAAAACGCAATTATTTGTGTGTAATTGTTAGAGTTTCATTGTTTCCCCAGTCCTGTCTTCAGTCACGAGTTTCAGTTTGTCATCGTCTCATTATTAGTGTATCGTCTTCAGCCGTGTCTTGTTAGTAATCATGTCCGTCACCTGTGCTCTACTCCACCAGAGAGCATCTCTAGATTCACACTGCCCCCTTCTGAACCCACAAACCCTTCCACTCTGTGATGGACCGTCAGCGGGCTAACCGTGGACTCCTGTCGCCTCTTGATATTAAGTCTCAGCAGGCCTCTGAAGTCATTAACGTTGAGGGAAAAGCCTGCTTGAAGACAAACAAGAGAATTACGAGGCCGAGAGCGGGCACAGAAAACAACTTCTTCGATATCGCAAGACGGCGATGCTCTGGAGAGCTTTGGCTCGTGCTGCTCGACGACATCTGGACGCTTCTGTACAAACAAACTCCCGTCTAACTTTGACTATTCATTAGGTGCAGATGTCTCAGGATCGACTCATTACAACTGAGTCCAACCACCTGCTACATCAATACTGGCCTTCAGATGCTCAGATAATTAGCCAGAATCAAACACTCCGGCTCCAAAAATACTATCACACATCACAGGAGAACACACTGCGGAGGAGCGCCCTCCACACCAGAGCTCATCTGTGAGTGCTGAACACTAGAGATGCTTCCACGCTAGAGTTCTTGGGTGCACTTTATTTTTACAGTACGTGTACTTACCTAAGAAAACACTGGGTAATGTAAGGTAACGACATGGGTCGAGGTTAGCTTTTGGGGTAGGGTTCAGGGTTATTACCCAGTTATTGTAGGACGGTAAAATAACGACATCTGCCGATACCGAAATTTAGAATAAAATCTCTCCAACTAATGCTGTAAAATATACAGGAACGCTCTCGTTTCCAGGGTTGGGGAGTAACGAAATACAAGTAACTTTGTTACGCATTTAAAATACAAAATTTGAGTGACTGTATTTCATTTGAAATGGGTGGTAATCAGATTCCAGTTCCATCTGAAAAGTGTTTTAGATTACCAAAGTGATTACTTTGAGTTTTAATGTCATTTAAACAGCGATTGGTGATTCTCTGACTCTGACCGTCTGAAAAAGACCAGTTCAGTTTCATCAACATTTTAATACTTTTATTATTTTTATTTAGTTCTGTCCTGAACGAGACAAAATGACTGAATTTATATAAAAAACTGTCCTGTCATGACCTGATGATCCACGACTGTTTTCATGTTTTGTGAGTCATTTTATAATTCACTCGACACTGTGACTTTTTCCTCATGATTTGTTTTTTTTCCCTCACAATTGTGAGTTTGTGTTTCACAATTCTGACTTCTTTTTCACAGAATTGCGAGATTTAAACTCACAATTGCAAGTTATAAAGTCAGAATTGGGAGATATAAACTTGTAATACTGACTTTTTTTCTTGCAATTGTGAATTTGGTATGAATTTATATCTCATAATTCTGACTTTTCTCAATATTGTGAGTTTATATCTCATAATTCTGACTTTTCTCAATATTGTGAGTTTATATCTCATAATTCTGACTTTATAATTCACAATTGCAACTTTATATCACACAATTCTGAGGGAAAAAGTCAGAATTGTGAGATAAAAACTCACAATGACCTTTTTTGTGTTTGTTCCACACTTATTAGTATTCCAAAGTATTCTAAAGTATTTAGATGAAGTGACTAAACTTGAGTAATGTAACGAAATACGTTACAAATGACTTTCTAAAGCATGTATTTTGTAATCTGTAGTGAAACACATTTTAAAAGTGACCCACCCAGCCCTGATCGTTTCGTACATTACTAGAATATTAGAAGTTAAAATGAACAACGGAGCGCAAACTATTCTATAAAAACACTCAATTCAACACTGAAATATCAGATTTAAAAGTCACAACCATGATACTGATGAAGTTGCGTTACACTGTTATGAAGCACGTCACGACTGAGAATTAAACTCTTGCCAAAAGTGCTGTCGAAGTAGGAAGTTCACTATCAATTAAATTAAAAGCTTACTAGGGTTGTCAAATGAACGTCCAAATCGTGCTCATGAGGAAAAAAACTTAACATGTTTTGAGATTTCAACATGCTCGTTTCTGAGACGCTGCTCTTTCAGGGTTTATGATCTATGAAGCATGTAAATATCAGCCTACTGTAAATCAAAACACTTCGAGCTCTAATTCCACATCACAGCTGATACTGTAGACCGAACGCACTCTTTATTCTGCATCTGTGACTAAAACTCTGAGACGCTCATCCGTCTCCTCTCTGAAGACAGACAGACTTTACATTTACACCGCTTAACTTTCTGTTTGTTTTTGTCATCGTTGCATGGCACATGAGCTGAAGGTCTCGGGTCGCACCTCAGACTCGACCTTGTTATTCACTGCATTACGACAGGCTTGAAAATAAGTACTACGATGCGAGCAGAGAGGGTTCATTATGTAATCGCACATGTTCTGAAAGTAGATAAAGGTCTAAAAGATGGAAGTTAAAGTAACTTTCAATGAGTGGTAAAATCACGGAAAGGAGTGATTTGGCAAAAGCATAAAATACACTAATTAATACTTACATCTATTGATATTAATAATAATAATTTATTCCGTCAGAGGCATTAAGGTAGCTCAATACGCTACATATCAGATAAAACTGAAGAATCATATTCTTTTTGAATACATTTTAGTTTGATGTGGATCAATGCAGATGTGTGTGATCCTTTCTGACGCTCATCATCACACCAAACCAAACCAGTGAAAAGCTGCTGATGCTTGAGAAAACTCTTTCTTTTAACAAGACTGTTATTCAACTACACTGCGTCCGTAAAGGCCCTGAATACTAATAGGCCGCAGTGCAAACATGTCTGCCGACGGAGGGTCCGTGTTTTCCCACCAAAGCGTTCACAAACAGTTCGGTCCAAATAACAAAATCAATGACGGGAAGTTGATGGCCTTTTTGAAAGCCAGCGCCGCTCGTTCGGCCCCTGATGGAGTGAGGGAACAGACTGAAGGGAAATCTCTCCGACAAACAAATCAATACATATAATTGCAATAACTCCCTTGCTGATATTGTTTGGCAGTTTTTAATTAGAGCTCATTCAATAAACAAACCATTTAGAGAATAAAGTAAGTTTAAAGCCTTTCAGATGGATAGATAGACTGAACAATGGATGGATGGATAGAAGCAACGATAGATGGATGGATGGAACGATAGAATGATGGATGGATGGATGGATATAGACTGAACAATGGATGGATGGATAGAAGCAACAATAGATGGATGGATGGATGGATAGATAGACTGAACAATGGATGGATGGATAGAAGCAACGATAGATGGATGGATGGATGGATAGATAGACTGAACAATGGATGGATGGATAGAAGCAACGATAGATGGATGGAACGATAGAACAATGGATGGATGAATGGAAGCAACGATAGAACAATGGATAGATGGAACGATAGAACAATGGATGGAGGGAGGGATGGATGGATAGATAGACTGAACAATGGATGAATGGATGGAAGCAACGATGGACAGAATGATGGATGGATGGATGGAACGCTAGAACGATAGATGTATGGAAGCAACGATAGACTGAACAATGGATGGATGTATGGAACGATGGATGGTGAATGGATGGAACGATAGAACAATGGATGGAGGGATGGATGGATGGAAGCAACGATGGATAGAATGATGGATGGATGGATGGAACGATAGAACAATGGATGGATGTATGGAACGATGGATGGTGAATGGATGGAATGATAGAACAATGGATGGAGGGATGGATGGATGGATAGATAGACTGAACAATGGATGGATGGATAGAAGCAACAATAGATGGATGGATGGATGGATAGATAGACTGAACAATGGATGGATGGATAGAAGCAACGATAGATGGATGGAACGATAGAACAATGGATGGATGAATGGAAGCAACGATAGAACAATGGATAGATGGAACGATAGAACAATGGATGGAGGGAGGGATGGATGGATAGATAGACTGAACAATGGATGAATGGATGGAAGCAACGATGGACAGAATGATGGATGGATGGATGGAACGCTAGAACGATAGATGTATGGAAGCAACGATAGACTGAACAATGGATGGATGGAAGCAACGATAGAACGATGGATGGAACGATAGAATGATGGATGGATGTATGGAACGATGGATGGTGAATGGATGGAACGATAGAACAATGGATGGAGGGATGGATGGATGGAAGCAACGATGGATAGAATGATGGATGGATGGATGGAACGATAGAACAATGGATGGATGGATGGAAGCAACGATAGACAATGATGGATGGATGGATGGATGGAAGCAACGATAGACAGAATGATGGACGGATGGATGGATGGCTGGAACGATAGAACAATGGATGGATGTATGGAACGATGGATGGTGAATGGATGGAATGATAGAACAATGGATGGAGGGATGGAAGCAACGATAGACAATGATGGATGGATGGATGGATGGAAGCAACGATAGACAGAATGATGGACGGATGGATGGATGGAACGATAGAACAATGGATGGATGTATGGAACGATGGATGGTGAATGGATGGAATGATAGAACACTGGATGGAGGGATGGATGGAAAGACTGAACAATGGATGGCGGACACTACCAACACATCACGGTCACTACCGAAAATGTGCAGTCATGGTCAAACATGGGATGTTTTGTCAAAAATAAAGTATTTTGAATTATCAACTAAGATGTTATTATAGTGTTTGCTTCAATGTTCATTCAAACTAATGAATCCGTCGCTTTGAATTCAGTTTGATAAACTTCATGACCTCAAAACACAACAAATCTTTTGTTAAAAATTATAACTTATTGATTTACCTGTGGAAAATGTAACCCTTCTCATTAAATTATTTATTATTGTGTTTCGGTAATGACACATTTGAGGAGAGGAAGAATATTCCAAAACTTTGTGAAAAATGTGAGAATAAACTGTACAATTACTAGAAACGTGTACAATTTGCATACATACAAAATGTATGGAAAAGGTCCTTTATTCAAGATGTTTCCGACAGTTCTGTAGAATCACAAACATAAAGGTGACTTGACTAAATTATTGATTCAAATGTTTGATTAAATTCTGAATTGAACTGATTCTGACTCTTGTTTTATGACGTTGTTATGCTGGAACCATAAAATATGAAACAAGGCCTTTCATGTTTAATGTAAAGGTAACGCCTGATCGCTGGAAGACAGCGATTATTTCTGATCCCCATCGGGTGTATACGTACTGAAACAAGCATGCTTAGTGTGCTGCATACTAATCATTAGGCAATTCAATGATTTCTGCTTTGATCATATTTGGCACAGAGGAACAGCTGAACGACTCTCTTGGTGATATTAAATATAACCTCCGCAGAACATTGTACTGTACTGCCAATAAAGACGAAGCGATGTACGTGTTCGTAATGTCAGATTAAGACACGGCGCACTATGAAAACAGGCGCTCTTTCAAGTGGACGACCGGCATCTATACCGATACGTACACATTCATTATTCAACGGTATGCCACGAATATTTCAGTTTAAACATAAGTTTTATGTCATTTAATTACATAGCAATTTTCCAATTTTCAAACTAATAAACTTAATGTGATTCATATTCGTCAGTCATACGTAAATGAAATAGGTGAGATTGATGTAATAGTTCACAGGTTAATGAACACTGTTTAGTGGTCACGTGTGTGCGCACTACTGAGTTAAAGTAGCGTTGAAGCAGCGTCAGAGTTCATGAGATCATGAAGAGATGATTGAGCAGTAATGATGAACGCCTGCTGTTAACAAGCAGAATCACTGAGAAACACAAGAACTACAACTGATGAAATCAACTGAAGATAAAAGACACTCAACTATTACATAAATCTCACCTATTTCATTTACATATGACTGACGCATATGAATCACATTAAGTTTATTAGTTTGTTTATGTTAAAACGATGTCATCCAAATGGATGGAAAATTGCTGTGCAATTAAATGACACAAAACTTCTGTTTAGACTGAAATATTTATTTGAGTGCTTTTTAATGCCATTCAAAAGCTAAATGAGGCAATCTTTCAGCTTTAGGTCACGTTACACAGTGAGGATGGGTTTGTTTGAGAAAGTCGGTATTTTTGTAATCACATCTGGTCAATCAAACGACCAAATATTGGCTTCTGAGCAAAACCGGACCAGTTATGAAATGCAATAATTCATGACGCAGCAAAAACGAGCAAGGTTGCGGTTTCTACTCGAAAAACAATGTTTTGATGTGCAGAAATATCTAATTGTTTATGTAGTTACTACAGAGATGCTCCTATAGTTTGAACAGTAGAGGATGGCGCTCGCAACACCAAGGTCATGGGTTCAATTCCCATGAAATGCAAAGTTGTCTGCCAACTGAAAAACTATAAAATAGGTATAAAACTTCTGACATGTCCTGGCCTGACATTTATGAAAAGTAATATTTTGAAGAACATGCAGAATATTTGTGTAACATGAAGTCATAACACACACACACACACACATTCTAGTCTTGTGTGTAACACTAGAACATTCCCAGCACCCTTCGTACATTAAAAGAACAGCAATGCCTTTGGTTGCCCAGAATATAATAATGAATAAACAAAATGCACCATCTCCAACTCCTCAGTAACATCGTTACTCGTTTGCTTATCATGTCCGTAACGCTGTTCCACAACCAGTAACTGTCATGAACACTACAGAAATTTTACTATCATGAAGTCCAGCAATCTCAAACTTATGTTTAGCCTCCGATGTGCTCCTGATCTTCCCTAATGATGCTGGAGCGCCTCGCGCTCCCTCAGAGGAGCTTCATCACCGCACCGTCAACCATAAACGACCGCAGCCGCGACAGGGACGCGTCAGCGCGGTAAAGGCATGCAAACTTACCTCGTTTGGTCCTCTGGCGTGTGTTTAGAGCTCCAGTGCATTGAGTTTGCTGGAGATCCGGGGGCTTTGAGTAGATTGAAGTGACTGAGATTTTTCCATTACGTCTCTGATGTGTTACCCTGAGGGGGAAAGCGGCTCTCACTACACATGGCGAGGTTTCATTCATTCACAGGGACAAATGCCTTTCATCTGTAAGCAGGAGTGTGAAATCCACCCTCACTCAGAAGAAGTTCGGGATGTGATTTACACATTAAGCTTACAGGCGTTTCCATTTATAGACAATAACAACATCGAATTTCTTTCTTGGTAATGTGAACATCAGCGCTGGGTGGGTTATTTTATAAAATGTATTTCGCTACAGATTACAAAATACATGCTTTAGAAAGTCATTTGTAACGTATTTCGTTACATTACTCAAGTTTAGTGACTTCATCTAAATGCTTTAGAATACTTTGGAATACTAATAAGTGTGGAACAAACACAAAAAAGGTCATTGAGAGTTTTTATCTCACAATTCTGACTTTTTCCCTCAGAATTGTGTGATATAAAGTTGCAATTGTGAGTTATAAAGTCAGAATTATGAGATATAAACTCACAATATTGAGAAAAGTCAGAATTATGAGATATAAACTCACATACTAAATTCACAATTTCAAGAAAAAAAGTCAGTATTGCAAGTTTATATCTCCCAATTCTGACTTTATAACTTGCAATTGTGAGTTTAAATCTCGCAATTCTGAGAAAAAGAAGTCAGAATTGTGAAACACAAACTCACAATTATGAGGGAAAAAAACAAATAGTGAGAAAAAGTCGCAGTGACGAGTGAATTATAAAATGACTCCCAAAACATGAAAACAGTGGAAAACATGAAACTGAACTCCTCACAGTGACTCAAAATGTGTATTTTAAATACGTAACTAAGTTACTTGTATTCCGTTACTCCCCAACCCTGGCGAACATTAGAGAAAACATGGTTTGATATGCTCTCCTCTTCCCTAAAGTGGCCTTTCGAGGGGGAAATGATTGGATTGGTTTTCTATTAGTGGCTCTGGTGTGAGTGACAGGTTGCCCCGCCCTCCCGCCAGTAAACCCGTCATCAGAGAAACAATTTCGTCAGGGATAAAAATTCAATAATAGTCAATGAGACGGAGGGAATTTAACAAGGGAAGGGTATAAAAAACCAGCACTGAAATGTTCGCTCCCAAAAAATTCCCACAGTGCACCGTGAAAACCAGGGATCTCACCTTTAACGGAAATACTGAAGCGTGAAACTGTTCACTGCACATGAGACGTGATATAGGTCTTGAGAAAAAACAAACAGTTAATTATATTTAGGCATCAACATACATCACTAGACAGGAAATGAACATAATTAACATTCATTATAAATTCACGACTGAAACTCACACATGCAACAAAGAATTTCTCCGATTGTACTTTTCTAAAAAAACACATCAGAAAATCATCAGTTCCGCTATCGTCCATAAACATGAGTAGTGAGGACGACGCCACCGTCAGTGTCCCGACGTGTGGCGAGCGAGGGTCCGAACGCATCCGAGGAAAACCTGCATCACAAACGTAAGAGGATCAGATGAATTCTGTGATGTTTTGTGGTGCGTGTTGCTTTGTGTCTCTCTAAACAGCAACAATATAATAAGTTGTATGCAGCATAACAGAAGGAGTTAATGAGCAGATCCCGGTCTGTTCCCTCAGAAGGCTCTCAATCCGACACGGAATGCGGTCACTCAACCGTGTGTGGAGGGAATTAAACACGCCGTTGCTTCTGGAGGTGGAGCAGGTGTTAATCTACAGCTTGCCCTGTTCCTCATACAGGCTGGGAAATCATTCCAGTAATCCTGTGAAACCAGTCTCAACACTTCAGCGGTGTGTACGGTCACATGACCGTCCTGGAGGATGACGACGGTAGTGAAACAGGGCAGTGGCCGATCGTACGGCTTCAAAAATGTGCTTAATTGGCAGCTGACATCAATCATTTGTTCACCGTGTTATTGGGATTTTACCTTCCTTAGTGTGTAATAACGCTGTTTGTGAACGTAAAAGGTCTGCAAAGTTTCGAAATGGAGTTCTCGTCTCGATTCTGAACCGAACTGAGTCAATTCAGTCCCTGCGTGGGTTTGTAACTAATTTGCATAATGCCCGCCTCTGCTCTTCATTGGCTGAAGAGCGTCTCTTAGCCCCGCCCTCAATCACTGTCGTTTATCAGAGGCTGGTTTTGATTGTTTTTTTCTGCTTCAAAGAGATCGAGACGGTAAAACCGACGCCATCGTTACCGTTCGAATCGATTCAGATCTGATCGTGAGCGTTTGGTTTCTGACCAATCACAGCAGAGCAGCTCTCAGAAAGGCGGGGTTTAGAGATGGAAGCGTTTCAGACACTGAGAGAAAAGAGCTGGAGCTGCAGTGGATATTATGAGGAGGAGGAAACCTGCTGTAGGAGACGATTGGAAACCTGTAAAACAGCATCAGAGATGCACTTTAAAACATCCTAAACCAGGATTATGAAATTATGAGCATTGACCGTGAATTGAAAAGATTTTCGAAAGCTCTGCTTTAATTTTCAAACGCAGCCTGAGACTGGGTCACATTTGAGCAACTATTCAAAGAAACTTGACTCGCATTCACGACTTTCCCCTGGTTGAAAATGTGTGCACGAGGCAAGCGGTCCGAACGGTATCTGCGATACGCAGTTGAAGAACACTTTATACGGTGCTGCGCTCACAGTCATTTCAGAGAGGTTAAGAGCGTTTCTGGTGAACGTGCTCGAACAATGAAAGGGTCCGTATTGCGACGCTCATCCCGGGGTGACGTCTCCAGACTTTTAGAGGACACTTGAAGATGCTCAACAGCCAGATCAGAGACTAAAGCGTCTCATACAGTGGCAGATTTCTGTCCATGTGGGAGTCTCTCAATAGTTTAATTATTAGCGATGGCTGAGCAGAGCGAGCGTGTGGAGCAGATGGCGGACTGGCCGCTCTGAGCTCCTCCAGTGACTTCAGAGGGAGCGAGCGGTGAGCAGACAGATGGTGAAGGTTTGTTTAATATTCACTCAGCCACAGTGGCAGCAAAAGACCAAGTCACTGCGATTCAGGGATGATCCCACTCAACCGTGGCAGACGGGACGGATGAGGTTTCCGCCGAGAATCGTTTGGAGAATCAATGGATTTGGTTTCACCCAAAACCCGCTGCAGCTGACGACATCTTCATCTGTCTCAATGTGTTTCAGCATCTTACGGTTTTAAGACGCTGCGACAACTTCGGAACGGTTTAACCTTTACAACCACATGTTCAACGGAGGTCGCGTGAGACGAGCTCAAACCAAAGCCAGCACTCTTCGGTTTTTTTTCCCAGTCAAGATGCTTTTGATACAGAATATTCGCAAAAGTATCATTTTGTTTCTTGAAAATAAAAATGTAGACACAAAGTACTCGCCCTTGTTGTGGATGAAGAGAAGGTCGGTTGGTCGCTGTGGTATTTGTCCCGCCTCTTCTCCACTTTACATTTAGTCATTTAGCGGACGCTTTTATCCAAAGCGACTCACAAGTGAGGAAAACAAACAAGCGGTTCTTCATGAATTGGCAAAATAACACAGGAAGTGCTCACAGTACAAGTGCTCAGTACCGTAAGCTGGAGGAGGAAGGGAAAAGGGAAGGATAGGGTTTTTTTGTTTTTTTTTTTATATAAAGAGACGCTGTGTTTTACCTAAAGAACATTTTTCAGCTCTCAGCGACTATGAATAAGCTCGTTTTCTAAACAGCATCTATAGAAGTGGGAGTTTATAATAAACCAATGTAACTGAGCAGAGAACGCATTTCACCTGACGCTAACATTAAAAAGGGTTTCCGCAGTTTTACTTTTTCGTTAGATGGCAACTATATTGAAAGGTGCAGCGTTGGGATTAGATGTCATGGACTTGCAGAGAAACAGTAGGTGATTTGCTCTGGAGGTTGCGTGAGAAGAACAGACAGGATTACAGCCGCAAAGTACATCCTCCAGGAAAACTAGTCCCGGCCAAATAGTGCGTTTGCCAACAAAACAACTCAGAAACAACCCACTCACCGTTGCTCAGGCGGCAAAAAGCGGGGCCGGATATTACAAAATATTATACGGATGATACAGGAATAATAACAATGAAATAAACATCCAAAGCTTTTGAGTTTGGGAAACAAACCAACACTAACTAAATGCTTTCCAAACAGCCTATTTTTATAGATCGAGTGTGAATTTGTGTCAAAGCTGATATCCGTCAGATTTCCATTGAAACGACTGGATTTCGCTCGTATAACTTTGCAGAGAAACGATCAATTAAAGGGACAGGCATCATTTACTCACCTTCTTCTGAACTCACAAGACTTTCGTTCATCTTCAAAACACACATGAAGATATGAACGCACATGCATCAAATCTGGAAGCTGAGCTTCCATTACCACGAATGAACGTTCATTGATCATGGTTTATATGTGAATAAAAGCCTAATTAAATCGCATAAAGCGATTGTGTCTTGATTAAACCACTTAATGGATTACTTTCACCGTGTCTTTATGAACTTATGACAGAAATCTCTATGGTTTCATTAAAAATAAGTCTTATGCTGTTGGAACGAGTTGGAGACCCTCAACTCTGATCTAAGCGCTGATGATGATGACATTTTTACAGCATTTGTTCTCGGTGAAAGCAAAACACACACCGTATATGCTTGTGTTGCCATCAGTCTGAAGATAAATGAGTAATTCATAGATTTATTTGCACCTAAAGGTTTATTCAAAGCTTCCCCGCGAGCTCAAGAGTTACAGAAAGCGTGCGAATCATCAACACTCTCATGAGTCGATCGACAAACAGTTGATTTATCCGACCATCACATTCTTTCCTGACACCACGAGGAACGGCGGCGGCGGCGTATCACGACGATCTGGCTACGCTTCTGCTGTTGTGGGAAGAACTTTGACGTACAGGGTCTTCATGCTCAGCGTCTTCAGAGAGGACGGCGTCACTTCTGAAAACACAGAACGCAAAGAAACCGATCGAGTTACAGACTGCGTGTGAAGTCAACGTCACTCTTCCATGAGATTGCCGGATTTCATTTCACATTCATACCACATAAAACACTTCTCAGTGGTTGCAGAGTAAGTTATATAGAACCCGCTATACAGTAAAATCTCCTAATGTCATCCAAGATGTCCATTTCTTCAGTGGAAAAGGTTTTTGAGGAAAACATTCCAACCTACGTCACGCGACCTTTCCAGCGACAGCGCGAGACCAGCATTTGTGGATAAAAACTATATTTTTGTATAAAATGTGCCACTCTTATTCCTCGTCTGGATCTTTGAAGCTGCACTGAGAACAATCCTGGAATGAGTTCCTCTTGGTTTCTTTTCCACTGAAGACAGAAAGACGTTATCAGGACATTTGAATCCTGAAGTCAACTAATCCTTGAAGTGAGCGTGTTTGGGATTCCTTCACGGGTTTCTTTCCTCTGGCCTTCACACTAGACAGCGCAGGTGATGCATCATGGGAGATCTCCGGGACACACGCGACGGCCATCCTCATCTGTACGTCTAGGAGAACTGAAGAGGCCTGTGGGATTTAACCCTCTTTCTTTGAGACACCAAGAAGCAAACAAAACTCTCTTCTGATTCGACAAAACGTGTTCTGGCTCTGAGATGAGAAAAGAAATGAGGAAAAATGGGCATTGTGTTTTTCATTTCCAGATGTTTTACGGGAACATTTTTAAAACCAAGTTTGGAATCAAATCGGCCGGATGGATGCGTCTAGTCATTGTACGTGTTTGTAGTAGATTGGCGAGACATTGTCGGTAAAACTGACGCACAATCTACAGTGACGTCTAATTTTACGTCTGTTCGTATTTTCCGGACTATAAGCCGCAACTTTTTTCCCACGCTTTGAACCTTGCGGCTTAAACAACGACGCGGCTAATATATGGATTTTTCCCGCTTTCAAATTTTTTTCATTCAAAAAAACATTGTGATGTGTCAGTTTTTTGGCGGCATGTTTAGATTGAATCGAGCGCGCTCAAACTTCCCATCGTTCTCATTACGGCAAAGACACGGAGAAATGCATATGATGCTGCTCTCGAGTTGAAGGCGATTGGGAGTTTGGTCTTAATGAGTCCAGCAGCGTGAGGAATTGACAAAAAGACAACGAAGTTCGCATATCGCGTCTTTTGCGCGCGCGCCTACATAGGAAATAATGAATATGCGCGCGCAAAAGACGCGATATGCATCATATGCATTTCTCCGTGACATGATGAGGGTCACAAAATGACGACCGTAATCAGAATGACGGGAAGTTTGAGCGCGCTCGATTCAATCTAAACATGCCGCCAAAAAACTGAGCACGTGACAGAATGTGAACGAACATTCGCGGCAGATCCGACTGAAGCCAAAACAATCGCCACCGCGATGAAGTTTGAGGATTTTAGAGGTTAATTTGTTTCAATGTACCTGTAGACACCTGCGGCTTATTTATGTTCAAAATAATATTTTTTTTTAAAAATTCAGTGGGTGCGGCTTATATTCAGGTGCGCTCGATAGTCCGGAAATTACGGAAAATAAACTCACAAATCGCTCTAAATTTGTGTGTTTTTTTTTTATATTCACAAATCACAACTGACTAGAAACGCAGGCTACGTTCGTCATCGGATTGACGGCTCAAACGGACCGAAAAGTCATCTCGATCTGATTGAGCTCGATCGGTTTATTCCTTTTCTAATCCGATTGAGAGGACGGAAAACCAGAACTGGACGGGACCGCACATGTGCGATGACACGCAGTCGTTAAATAAAACATCATAAATGACATTCTAAAATTCTCCTTCCCATCAGTCCCCACTTCATCCTCTCATTTGTTATTTTGAGCGCGTTTTTACTGATCCATAGATCAGTAAAACAGTTCATGTGCCCATCGTATCCTAATCAGGACCCGAAACGGATAACAGTGATCCATGCTCGCAAAACGAGTCACAATGAGCAAATTTTCACAAATGAATAATTAAATTAAAAAAAAAGTCAATTTTGAGAAAAATCTAACAATTGCACCTTAAAATCCCTGTTAATTGCACCTTTTTATTTGGCACAAATTAATTCAAAACTCATATCTATAGGAAATATATATATATATATATTTAACTATTTTTCCATGATTCAACAATTTAAACTCAGATGTAATATAATGTTGCACATCAGATGTTTTTCCCCCAAGCGTTCACTTAAAACAAACGGATAACGTGAATACTCGTCAAGATTTTTTGAAATACTGCAATTCTGTGTATATATACACGTATATCTGAGACGTCTTTGTGCGCTTCGGATCTGTCAATCAGCAAGAGTTTGACACACTTCACTGGTTCAGACTCATGCCATCGAGGATTTTCCGTGAATATTATTGAAATGCTGCGTTATTATTGAAAAGCGACGGTCGTCCAGAAGCGTGCAGAAAAAAAACGGCATTTTTTCATGGAGAAATGAAAGGTTCTCCTCTCAGAAAACATTCAAATAAAGATACTAGATGTTTAATTGCTGTTTGGAGCATTGAGATCGCCAGACGAGGGCTTAATGAACTCTTTTTTTTTTTTTTTTAATGAAAACCTCAATTTTGACCCTAATTAACCTTTTTCACTTGTTTTGCCTGTATCTCGAAATTAACCCGCGCGTATTCAGACTATTTTGCCAGCATGGGTCACATATAGTAGTCTACTCTTTAAAAAAAGGATAAAAAGCAGTGTAGGAAAATGGTTGGTATGTGCAAATGGCGGGAAACTCTATGTGCGCTTGACGAACACGCTCAGATTGTGAGAATACTTCATAAACGAACACATCAACCCGATCACTTTAGAGATCGAATCAATTCCGATAAAGTTGCGCATGTAAACATAACCGCAGTAAAACCACAATCACTGTGGCATGTTAACATTCAATATTCAACGTGTGAGTGTCCTGGAAACTACATCCTATCCTTCGTGATGATTTCCGACTGATCTTGAGGTCTGACCTCATCTGCCTCGCTCAACCCTGATCTGAACGGAAACCACGTCTCCGCATCCGAGCGACGCTGTAACCCGGCACACAGTAATTGGTTTGGGATTATTTATTTCTGAAGGTGTCCTCCTGTGGAATAAGTGTGAGTGAGCCAGTAAATAAACCCTCAACACACACACACTGATGAATGATGGGAAACCGACGCTCAGAGCTCGAGCTGAGCTGAAGACTGTTATTTGAGTAATACGATACGATTAATGTACTTAATAACTACAATAGACCTGGAACGTCTACCGTTCTCATATTCCCTTAAATCCATTTGACTTCCTTTTAAGAGAAAAATAGCCACTAACATCCGGCAATGAAACGAGTCTTTATGAGCGAGTCGTTGAATCATTCATTCAATGGTCTAAAGAAAAAAAAAAAATAATTTAAATGAAATGAATTTAAATGTCTCGCAACACTTGACATGTTGTCGGGACCTTTAGCAAATTGTCATTTTGTTTAGTTGTCGGTCCAGAATCGTGCAGCTCAGTGAGTGAAGACTTTTGTGTTGTAATATCTGAATTTTAAAGGGCTAGTTCAACCGAAAATGAACTTTCCGTCATGAATTCGTCTCCCTCGCGTCGTTCCGCACCCGTGAGACCTTCGTTCATCTTCAGAACACAAATGAAGGTATTTTTGATATCTTTCAACAAAATTACCACTTTCAAGGTCCAGTAAAGAAGTACAGACATGGTTAAAACAGTCGACGTGATGCAGTGCTTTCAAAAACGACACAAAAACAACCACTTTATTCAACAAATTCGTCTGTCCCGTGGCAGCGAACAGAGTTCAGCGCTTCTGTGTTTATCTCCTGCATCTTAAAAATGTTTTTACTACTTTTCTGGACCTTAAATGTGGCAATTTCGTTGCTTTCTATTGACGGCAATAAAAAAAACCTCTTGGATCTCATCAAAAATATCTTATTTTGTGTTGCAAAGATGAGGAATTAATGACAGAAATGTAGTTTTTGAGTGAACTAACCCTTTAACCCTTGTGCGTTGTTCAAATTCACTACCCTTTCGTTATGTTGCTCAAGTTAAAATCCGTAAAAATCTGTATTTTTTTTTTTAAACATTTAGTAGTTTTGATCAGGACTGAGGTTGATTAATAGATTCAAGCAAAAAAAATTGAGTAATTGGGTATTTTCAGAATTCTTTTTCTGAGTGACACACAAAAAAAGACTCATAACTCCAAAACTATAGCAAGGAGAGTCAAAAGGTGGGTATCGTTTGAAAGGAAACTTTTTCAATTTTCTAATTTGGACATTCGTATGCTGAGAAACAGCAAATAAACAGCCAAAAAAATTCACATATTTATATTTAAAAAGGAATTAAAAATGAAGAAAATATGGTTGGGAGTTCATTCTTTTTTTTTTTTTTTTTGTTATGTTCCTCTATATGTGAGCTGTATCCGGCTCAAATTTTGTGGTGATCGGATAAAGTTTTCAAAAGTTACAGCATTTGGAACAAATTTAAAATTTTTAATTTTTTTTTTATATGCACCGAAATAATGACTCACAACTCCAAATCTCTTACAAGGAGAGTCAAAAGGTTGGTATCATTTGAAACATAAGCTTTTACTCTTTTAAATAAAAAATAAAAATAATTAAATTCGGACAATGTCTTGCTGAGAAACCGCTGAAAAAAAGTTCTCTCATTTCATATTTCAAATATTTCATATTTGACATGCAGTAACTCCGAAATAAAATAAGGTCGGAGGAAAATTCTCTATATGACACCTGTCTCTGGATATCTAATTTGTGGTGATCCCATGAAGTATTCAAAAGTTGTGGCTGTTTTCAGCCATGAACACAAACGAAAGGGTCGTGAATTTGCCAACAGAGTACCGTTTTCCCAAAGCATTTTCCCAAAATATGTGTCAAAATAAGATGTGTCACCAAAAATCAATCCATTCGCTGAAACACGGAGAAAGTTACGGCCAAATTAAGACCCCCATAGCGGATGAAAACATCGGCACATAAGGGTTAAATGTGAAGATGGATCTTTTTTTTTTCCGTTAAGCTTGATACGACTTTCCTTTCTGGCTAACTTCGCCAATACCGATGGATGAAATCACCTTTTATTTAGGAATATGTCACACGTGTGTAGCACGGATAGTTCCCCTAGGATGAAACAAACAAACCGTCGCTGGTATCGAACGTCAGTATGGCGTTTTCACAAGGGTTCTGGGAGATTTCTCCTAATCATTCATGCTGGACGTTGTTCTCGCGTGTTCCTCACCTTCTGTGAGCTCTTCATTGGCGTACAGCATCAGCCTCCTTCCTCTCAGGCCGAAAACTTTAGCAGTTTCAAGCAGCAGATCAGGGTAAAGCAAGGCGTTTTTACCCGCCGGGTTCATCAAGAGCAGCGTGGCCACATCTCCCGTCTGACACTCTACAGGACAAAACACACACACGATCAGATCAACACACACTCAACGGTCAGCTGACCGGGTGTTAGTGACCGAACGGCGAAGCTCACCCGCTGGACCGGCGTTCACGAGCTGCAGGTTGACGTACGGACACAGCAGAGCGTCTGAGCCGCTCACGTCGGCAGGACTCGAACCGGAGGTCACCGCCAGCGTCTTCCCGCTCAGAGACATCAGATCGGTCTCTGCACGCAACGCTGAACAGACCCAACAGAAACAGTTAGTGTTATACATCAACTAAATGACCAGAACCCCACTATCAAGTCAATACTTTCCATCTTATAGTACCAGAATGCCAACTAAATCAGTCGGCATTTCATCACTGCGATCGAGAACACACGCAGACACGTCATGACTGATTGAAAAAACTGCTTCGCTAAACTCTAGGGGTGCGACGAGATTTCTCGTGGAGGTGAGAAGTCGTCACTTTCAAATCGTTTGTGTGGAAACATTTTGGTTTTCCAGTAGAAATAATAAACGGAGACAAGACACAAACAATGTGTAAACATTGTAAGAAAGCTACGCCGTACACCTCGGTCAAGGTCATACGGACTCTTAGGGGCCGTTCGCATATCGCGCGCATTTTCATTCGCGCAAAATGGAAGCGACGCGCTCGTTTTTTCCTGCCGCGCCTTCCTTCCTCCCGAACGCTTGCAAAAGAAGGAGGAAGCGGCCGCGCTTTATTAGGCGCGACATGTGAACGGCCCCTAAAGAGGCAGAAAGCGTCGCTGTCACTGCTGACGGCTGGACTTCTCGGTGAACGCAGAGCTTCATAACAGTTACAGCCACAAAATCAATAGTGACTGGGAAATGGTCAACTTTGTACTGCAGCTAAAGTGACACTTAAAATGTAATTTTAATTTTTTATTTTATTTATACTGTTTAAATTATGTTCAATCTGTAGAAAGAAGTTCAGCGAGATTTCTCAAGCGAAATTGTACAGGGCAGAAAACAATCGCTTGATTTCTGTGGCAAAACATTTAGCATGTTGTTTTTACTGCAAATAATTCATTAAAATAGAAGTAAAATGACATGCATTACAACATTTTTGCATTTTTTGATTTTCAGTTGAATAAAAGACTATTTTCCCTTCATGCGTTTCATTATTGAGGATTTATTAAAAAATACTATAAAAATCTCGTCTCGTGAACCCGATCTCGCGTCTCGTCTCGTGGGACAGTGGTCTCGTCACACCCCTACTAAACTCCAAACAGAGACAGATGGACAAATAAATAAACCCTGTGCAAACAAGGGTTCAGCTGACCTCATTAAAAGCACGCCGTTACTCCTAATTAATGACGTGAATATGAGCGCGGATCTGTCGATACATTATTACTCACAACTCCTGCTTTTCTGATGCAGCGGCAGCAGTCGTGACAAACTGTGAGGGATTTTACTGCGGGGTTAAAGTACGTAGAACAGCCGTATAGACTGCTTAGTTCACATTAAAACGAACCCTGGTGCGATCGCTCGGTTCGTTTGAACACATCTGAACCCTGGTGCGCTAAAAAGACGGGTCTCAATCCGCTTCCAAACGAACTCTGGTGCGGTTCGATGGATATATGAACGCGACACGGACCAAAACGAACCAAAAACAGGACGTGATGTGACGAGATTTGAAGATCGGTGCATCAAAATGAGTCGAGGAGCAACGAGGAGGAGAAGTTTCTGTACAACGGAGGAAATTGAATGTTTTGAACATTTGATGAGCTCTTCGTGATTCTCAGCTGGTCAAAATAAAGCATGATGGCGTTTAGTCCAGAACACAGCGTTGTTTTGAATGTTCAGTAAGCGAGTCCGTCGCCAAATATACGTCATAAAAGCGACCGATCGGGTCGTGACCGTATCCCTACGCCTTCGGTTCGGTCACTTCAGGTTCGCTGTTAAAAATGCCAGTGTGAACGCTGAGCGGACCAGGACCAGATGTTCTGTTTTTGGTCCGGACCGAACGAACCGAAGTGTGAACTGAACCCAAGGAGAGTTCCACTGGAGTGCATGCCACTTTGTCACTGAAACAACATATCAGTAACACTAGCACAACCAGGTACTGATGGCTCGTGATGTTCCTATGAACCGGGTCTCACCTGTCTTCCCGTTGTAAATGGCCACCGGTGCACCGTTGAGTCCAAAGACACTGCAGCACACCGTCTTCAGCCGCTCCACGTCCAGGATGTTATCGCCCTTGGGATTCTCCAGCAGAACGACACCCTCTGAGAAACACATGAATGGCGTGAGAGTAAACACAGACACACACGTGTTTAGACCGCTGTCCTTCACATCAACACACTGAACGAGCACATTCTTATACTGATCATGTTAAATGACAATTCATGCGTCCGTGTTTAAGTGTTAACCTGTTCATCGGAGTGAAGTCAAATACGGCTCCAATCCCAGCATGTAAAGTGTGCGTTAAGTGTCAGGAAACATATCACAAACTCTGATCAAATGTGGCTCTGTTTTATGTCGCATTAGGGCTGTGCAATCTGGACAAAATCATCACATTGCGATTTTTTTAATGAATATTGCAATTGCGATTAATTGTGCAATTTTGGTCATTGTTGTTGCTTTTTCAAACACGCTTCATTCTGAATGTATTCAGTGCACAAGAAGTGCAGAACAAAATGTTTCACAATGAAGGAACTGTATTTACAGCTTCATGAACAAAACTGTAATCTAAAAAAACAGACAACATCAAATAAATGAAGGTGAACGAACCTGAAATTCCAGTCATAATAAGTCAAGAGTAAAACTGTGTTTCAGTGAATGAAGTCACACTGTACAGTAGATGAACTGCTTGATCATCAAAACTGTGTCTTAAAAACAGAAACATCAAATAAATGAGGATTATTTCACCTGCTTAAACTCGTATTCAACGCCGCCTCACATTTCTCATACAGCAACTTGTGTGAAATAAGTGTGAGTCGGCATCTTTTGTCCAGCGTTTGACTCCAAAACTCTCTCAAACGACTGATGTTCTCTTTTACCGCATCCATATTTTTTCCTCTTTCCTCCCGTTTGCCTGTTCTGTTCTCCCGCTTTGCTTTGTTCTCATCGGTGCTGAGCTCTGATTGGTCAACGTCTTAAACATGCGCACAGTAACGTTGCAGTATTCTACATTACATTTACATTTAGTCTTTTATCCAAAGCGACTCACAAGTGAGGAAAACAAACAAGCGATTCTTCAAGAATTGGCAAATAACACAGGAAGTGCTCACAGTACAAGTGCTCAGTACCGTAAACTGGAGGAGGAAGGGAAAAGGGAAGGATAGGTTTTTTTTTTTTTTAAATATAAATAAACTCATAAAATTGCAGACTTGTGCGATTTAGAAGTTGCATGTGCTCAAATCGCGATTGCGATGAATTGCACAGCCCTACTTCACATGACATCTCACATGCACTTGTAAAAAGCATTCGCTCACGTGTGATTGTGTCCTTCAGCTCATGCGTACCTTGCTGTTTGTCCTTCAGCATGACTCTGAGGTTGACGTAAGCGCAGGCTGCCGTCGTCAGCGGGACTCTGGAGACTCCGGCTCCTCTCACGATAGTCAAGTCCAGATCGGAGCCTTTCAACTATCATAAAAAAATTACAAATCAACCGTGATCCCAGGAGCACCAAACGATGTTTCTAGAGATGCTGTTACACAACACAAGCTGCATCCCAATTCAAAGGATCCTTCAAATACGGCCTATAAACGCGCCCTTCGTTTCCCAACCCATGAAGGACAGAACGAGTGGATCCTTCGCAACCTTTTCTTTTTTGAGAAAATGCCGAAATATACTTTCAGGGTGCAAATATCATGTGTGTTTCAAAACAAAAACAAAGCAAAAAAATAAATAAAACATTTCCTTTTTCAGTTGGAAACGTTGTGCCCCTAAGAGGAGATTAGACCAGCTTTCATTTTATATTTTAAGTACTACATTTTTCATATCCTCTTGATTTGTCCGAGTGAATCATGATATCCTTCCCCATTACCACATGTTTCTTTTGTGCAATATTTGGAGAAAGAATCTGGGAATTCAACGAAAACATGTGCCCAGACTCGTGATGATAATTTGAGTTTATACACCATTCCCGTAACATATGAACACATCACTATTGTATTACTTACGTCTGTTCGGTGTGCATATTCGAATCATATAGTGTATTCATATTAGCATGCATGTCTAGAGCACTTCTGCCGTTTGAGTTCAAGTTCAGGAACGATGTTTTCTCTGTGTTCTGACGTGACGGTGAGAGCTGCGGGGTTACTGTGTGGTTCATAAGCATCCGTACATTATATAACGTGTTCATGTCTTATTCAAACCACAGCTCATGCTATCTATGGGGATAGCTCAGCTCAAAATGTTAAATTATCATCATTTAATGCAAACCGGTATTTATGGAAGCCCGTTTCCGCCACTGGAGAAAAAGAAGAAGATTTTTGCGACTTTTTATCGCAGAATTCTGAGAAAAAAAGTAAGAATTCTGAGTTATAAAGTCAGAATTCTGGGATAAAAAGTCGCAATAATCTTTTTTTTGTTTTTTCAGTGGCGAGGCTTCCATCCTCAAGTGAAGGTCAATCTCAGTAACCGGAAACTATTTTTTTTTTTTTTTACTGAGAAAAAAAGTCAGAATTCTGACTTTTTATCTCACAATTCCGACTTTATATCTCTCAATTCTGACTTTATATCTCAATTCTGACTTTATATCTCAATTCTGACTTTATATCTCAATTCTGACTTTATATCTCACAATTCTGACTTTATATCTCACAATTCTGACTTTATATCTCACAATTCTGACTTTATATCTCTCAATTCTGACTTTATATCTCAATTCTGACTTTATATCTCGCAATTCGGACTTTATATCTCAATTCTGACTTTATATCTCAATTCTGACTTTATATATCACAATTCTGACTTTATATCTCACAATTCTGACTTTATATCTCACAATTCTGACTTTATATCTCTCAATTCTGACTTTATATCTCAATTCTGACTTTATATCTCGCAATTCGGACTTTATATCTCAATTCTGACTTTATATCTCAATTCTGACTTTATATATCACAATTCTGACTTTATATCTCACAATTCTGACTTTATATCTCAATTCTGACTTTATATCTCAATTCTGACTTTACATCTCACAATTCTGACTTTATATCTCTCAATTCAGACTTTATATCTCACAATTCAGACTTTATATCTCACAATTCTGACTTTATATCTCAATTCTGACTTTATATCTCAATTCTGACTTTATATATCACAATTCTGACTTTATATCTCTCAATTCTGACTTTATATCTCAATTCTGACTTTACATCTCACAATTCTGACTTTATATCTCTCAATTCAGACTTTATATCTCACAATTCAGACTTTATATCTCTCAATTCTGACTTTATATCTCAATTCTGACTTTATATCTCACAATTCTGACTTTATATCTCACAATTCAGACTTTATATCTCACAATTCTGACTTTATATCTCATAATTCTGACTTTATATCTCACAATTCTGACTTTATATCTCACAATTCTGACTTTATATCTCATAATTCTGACTTTATATCTCACAATTCTGACTTTATATCTCACAATTCTGACTTTATATCTCTCAATTCAGACTTTATATCTCACAATTCTGACTTTATATCTCACAATTCTGACTTTATATCTCATAATTCTGACTTTATATCTCTCAATTCTGACTTTATATCTCACAATTCTGACTTTATATCTCACAATTCTGACTTTATATCTCACAATTCTGACTTTATATCTCTCAATTCTGACTTTATATCTCAATTCTGACTTTATATCTGTCAATTCAGACTTTATATCTCACAATTCTGACTTTATATCTCACAATTCTGACTTTATATCTCACAATTCTGACTTTATATCTCACAATTCTGACTTTATATCTCTCAATTCTGACTTTATATCTCGCAATTCTGACTTTATATCTCAATTCTGACTTTATATCTCAGAATTCTGACTTTATATCTCGCAATTCTGACTTTATATCTCAATTCTGACTTTATATCTCACAATTCTGACTTTATATCTCACAATTCTGACTTTATATCTCACAATTCTGACTTTATATCTCAATTCTGACTTTATATCTCACAATTCTGACTTTATATCTCACAATTCTGACTTTATATCTCACAATTCTGACTTTATATCTCTCAATTCAGACTTTATATCTCACAATTCTGACTTTATATCTCACAATTCTGACTTTATATCTCACAATTCTGACTTTATATCTCAATTCTGACTTTATATCTCACAATTCTGACTTTATATCTCGCAATTCTGACTTTATATCTCAATTCTGACTTTATATCTCATAATTCTGACTTTATATCTCTCAATTCTGACTTTATATCTCATAATTCTGACTTTATATCTCACAATTCTGACTTTATATCTCATAATTCTGACTTTATATCTCTCAATTCTGACTTTATATCTCACAATTCTGACTTTATATCTCAATTCTGACTTTATATCTCGCAATTCTGACTTTATATCTCAATTCTGACTTTATATCTCAATTCTGACTTTATATCTCAATTCTGACTTTATATCTCAATTCTGACTTTATATCTCAATTCTGACTTTATATCTCACAATTCTGACTTTATATCTCTCAATTCTGACTTTATATCTCAATTCTGACTTTATATCTCACAATTCTGACTTTATATCTCAATTCTGACTTTATATCTCACAATTCTGACTTTTTATCTCACAATTCTGACTTTATATCTCAAAATTCTGACTTTAAATTTCAGAATTGTGAATAAAATCAGAATTATGAGATATAAAGTCAGAATTGCAAGTTATAAAGTCAGAATTCTGACTTTATAACTTGCAATTCTGACTTTATAACTCAAAATTCTGACTTTATAACTTGCAATTCTGACTTTATATCTCATAATTCTGACTTTATATCTCACAATTCTGACTTTATATCTCTCAATTCTGACTTTATATCTCAATTCTGACTTTATATCTCGCAATTCGGACTTTATATCTCAATTCTGACTTTATATCTCAATTCTGACTTTATATATCACAATTCTGACTTTATATCTCACAATTCTGACTTTATATCTCAATTCTGACTTTATATCTCAATTCTGACTTTACATCTCACAATTCTGACTTTATATCTCTCAATTCAGACTTTATATCTCACAATTCAGACTTTATATCTCACAATTCTGACTTTATATCTCAATTCTGACTTTATATCTCAATTCTGACTGACTTTATATATCACAATTCTGACTTTATATCTCACAATTCTGACTTTATATATCACAATTCTGACTTTATATCTCACAATTCTGACTTTATATCTCAATTCTGACTTTATATCTCAATTCTGACTTTACATCTCACAATTCTGACTTTATATCTCTCAATTCAGACTTTATATCTCACAATTCAGACTTTATATCTCACAATTCTGACTTTATATCTCAATTCTGACTTTATATCTCAATTCTGACTTTATATCTCAATTCTGACTTTATATCTCAATTCTGACTTTATATCTCACAATTCTGACTTTATATCTCACAATTCTGACTTTATATCTCACAATTCTGACTTTATATCTCACAATTCTGACTTTATATCTCTCAATTCTGACTTTATATCTCAATTCTGACTTTATATCTCGCAATTCGGACTTTATATCTCAATTCTGACTTTATATCTCAATTCTGACTTTATATATCACAATTCTGACTTTATATCTCACAATTCTGACTTTATATCTCAATTCTGACTTTATATCTCAATTCTGACTTTACATCTCACAATTCTGACTTTATATCTCTCAATTCAGACTTTATATCTCACAATTCAGACTTTATATCTCACAATTCTGACTTTATATCTCAATTCTGACTTTATATCTCAATTCTGACTTTATATATCACAATTCTGACTTTATATCTCACAATTCTGACTTTATATCTCAATTCTGACTTTATATCTCAATTCTGACTTTACATCTCACAATTCTGACTTTATATCTCTCAATTCAGACTTTATATCTCACAATTCAGACTTTATATCTCTCAATTCTGACTTTATATCTCAATTCTGACTTTATATCTCACAATTCTGACTTTATATCTCACAATTCAGACTTTATATCTCACAATTCTGACTTTATATCTCATAATTCTGACTTTATATCTCACAATTCTGACTTTATATCTCTCAATTCAGACTTTATATCTCACAATTCTGACTTTATATCTCATAATTCTGACTTTATATCTCACAATTCTGACTTTATATCTCACAATTCTGACTTTATATCTCTCAATTCAGACTTTATATCTCACAATTCTGACTTTATATCTCACAATTCTGACTTTATATCTCATAATTCTGACTTTATATCTCTCAATTCTGACTTTATATCTCACAATTCTGACTTTATATCTCACAATTCTGACTTTATATCTCACAATTCTGACTTTATATCTCTCAATTCTGACTTTATATCTCAATTCTGACTTTATATCTGTCAATTCAGACTTTATATCTCACAATTCTGACTTTATATCTCACAATTCTGACTTTATATCTCACAATTCTGACTTTATATCTCACAATTCTGACTTTATATCTCTCAATTCTGACTTTATATCTCGCAATTCTGACTTTATATCTCAATTCTGACTTTATATCTCAGAATTCTGACTTTATATCTCGCAATTCTGACTTTATATCTCAATTCTGACTTTATATCTCACAATTCTGACTTTATATCTCACTTTTCTTTCTTTATATCTCACAATTCTGACTTTATATCTCAATTCTGACTTTATATCTCACAATTCTGACTTTATATCTCACAATTCTGACTTTATATCTCACAATTCTGACTTTATATCTCTCAATTCAGACTTTATATCTCACAATTCTGACTTTATATCTCACAATTCTGACTTTATATCTCACAATTCTGACTTTATATCTCAATTCTGACTTTATATCTCACAATTCTGACTTTATATCTCGCAATTCTGACTTTATATCTCAATTCTGACTTTATATCTCATAATTCTGACTTTATATCTCTCAATTCTGACTTTATATCTCATAATTCTGACTTTATATCTCACAATTCTGACTTTATATCTCATAATTCTGACTTTATATCTCTCAATTCTGACTTTATATCTCACAATTCTGACTTTATATCTCAATTCTGACTTTATATCTCGCAATTCTGACTTTATATCTCAATTCTGACTTTATATCTCAATTCTGACTTTATATCTCAATTCTGACTTTATATCTCAATTCTGACTTTATATCTCAATTCTGACTTTATATCTCACAATTCTGACTTTATATCTCTCAATTCTGACTTTATATCTCAATTCTGACTTTATATCTCACAATTCTGACTTTATATCTCAATTCTGACTTTATATCTCACAATTCTGACTTTTTATCTCTCAATTCTGACTTTATATCTCAATTCTGACTTTATATCTCACAATTCTGACTTTATATCTCAATTCTGACTTTATATCTCACAATTCTGACTTTATATCTCAAAATTCTGACTTTAAATTTCAGAATTGTGAATAAAATCAGAATTATGAGATATAAAGTCAGAATTGCAAGTTATAAAGTCAGAATTCTGACTTTATAACTTGCAATTCTGACTTTATAACTCAAAATTCTGACTTTATAACTTGCAATTCTGACTTTATATCTCATAATTCTGATTTTATAACTCAGAATTCTGAGATAAAAAGTCGCAAAAATCTTTTTTTTTTTCCAGTGACAGAAACGGGCTTCCATAGGTATTACTATTTCTTCAGTTTAACACAAATTATATTTCGAAAATCGTCAAGTCACATCAAAAATACACAGTTTCAAAGCAGCTTCACAGAAAATCCCGATGTTATAGTCGCAGATAAGACGTGTGATATATAAACAATCACGCAGTTGAATTTTGCTATAAAGTCGAGTGCACGATATGCATGCAGATAAAGTATATCCAAAGCTGTGCGTCAATGTCGCCAATAAATGTCTGAAAATCGCGGTTTGTTTGTCCATACAATGAAAGTCGGTGTTGTTTTGGATCGCAACTACTTTAATAACACATTATAAATTATATTGGAAGATATGACTGAATAATCGGCTGTTGCACACTTTCTTTATTCCAAGCGGCTCGTGTTGTTATGAAAATAGTCACGCGTTTCAATGCTCAGGTCAAATCAAATATAGCTGCTTAAACGTCTCTTTCACTTCAAAGTTAACAGCCCTAAATTCAACACGAGAGACACGTTTTTCTGCCCCCTATTGATTTTTCAGGATATAACCGGCCCTGATCATCAGCTGTTCTTAAATAATCTGCCAATGGCTGCTTTTATAGGCCGAGAGAGATTATATGCAGAAATGTCATGCATATGCCAAATATTCATATCAGGACTTCCGTAGAAGAACAATCCGAGTCAAGTTCGTCACCTGCGTTTTCTCCTGGACGATCACACTGGCATTCTGGGCCACTGGATACGGCTTGAGAGGAGCTTTAGTGGTGGCCAAGATGAAGTCCGTGTGTGCCTGGATGACTTGATCCAGGTATTCCCCAGCCGGCTGACTGCTGTAGTATACAGTGATCTCATCCGATGGGACCAAATGACCCTGAGACGACATATTTGGACACATTAACGCCTCAAACACAGTCACTCAAATCCTTCTCAATATTACGCACTATTTAGTTTGACCACCTGAAGTGGACGATTAACATTTTCTGAAATACCACCGTCTCATTTAATCTGCCTTCATTTCAAACGGTAAAGACATGTGCTGGGAAAAGGCAGCAAGTGCCAATTCATTTTCCCCAAAGCAGACACCACGAGAAAACAAACAGGCTTGTTGTGGAAAATATGGGCTTGGGCATTCGGTACCTTTGAACAATGAGGGGGGGGAATGGCATAATGGCTTCTGCTTTTCCATGAACCCTCCCTGGTTACCAGCTCTCATCTCAGCAAACGCTGAAAAATTAATTCCCTCCCATGGAAAATTCCCTCAGATTTTTTTCAGACTTTCAATAAGCGAGGAATTCGGTCCTGGCGGGCGTCCACGTGCCCTTCCCCCTCACTGCTCGTGGAGTGGAAAAAACGCTTGTTTATTAAGAAGAAAGGAGGACGAGGGGGGGTGAAGAAAGGAAATCAGTCTTACTTTACTGATTTCCACACAACTTCAAAGCGCTGTTTGCCTTCAAGCTTTATTACGGCAGCGCTGTAAGACTCAGAACTCTGGGATGGAAAGACTGTCCAAATAGCATCTCTCGTGAGTCTGGGGAAAAAACAAGCGAGATGGACCCCGAGAGGGAGAGACCGCGAAGACAAACACATGACGGGAGGAGACGTCAGAGGTGTGGAGGCACATGACCGAAATAAGACGTGAAGCATCGACTGACTTAACGCTCCTCTGGGGAAAACCGGCGGGAACTGGAGGTGGAGTCAACTGAATAATGACTGGATTGTGTGCAGAGCTGCTTAAAGAGCTGCTGAACTGAATTTATTTCATTATGGATGAACTTTACACAGATATTGAACTAAATCAACACTGAACTGAACTGAGATTGTTCAGATCACATTTGGTCCCGCTCTAAATAGTGTTAAAGTCACACTGAAGCAGAGCAAAAATTAAGCAATTAATTAAGTGACGATTGAACATTATTGATGAACGCCTGCTGTTAACAAGCAGAATCACTGAAGAAAAGAGAAACACAAGAACTACAACTGATGAAACCAAATGTGATCTGAGCAGAGTTGATTGAACTCTGGGGTTTTTACTGTGCAGCAGAAGCTGAACTTGATTCTGATATTTTCATCCTTGAAACGAACTCAGGTCCTCACCTTCTTGCGCAGCTTCTGGATGCGGTTGATGACCTCACGGGCCACGCCTTCATCCACCATGGACTGATCCGGCGTGACATCGAGCAGAACCAGCACCTACGGAGACAAACATTTACGTTCTCGTTATTCCCGGCGGTCGATCGAGAGGTGAGCGGGTGCGGATGAGCGAGCACCTGAGCGTCTGAGTGGGCCTCGTACTGGGTCGGTGTTCCTGAGGTCTGATCGAAGCAGTACATCAGACGCAGGTCGTCCTCACGCAGCTCGTGACCGTCCACGACGATAGATCCTGCAGGAGATGAACAGATCCCTGAGCTTCAGTGAGAGCCGCTCTTCAGACAGTATCTGACCCAAGATAGTCCTTACAATTACACTATTTCCAACTGATTTTTTTTAAATCAGAGCAACTGAAACTTCATTTGGCAATATATTAAAATAATTAAATAAAAGCATTATGAATAATCCAATTCCATCATTTCAAAAACAAAGATTTTTTTGGGGTGTGTAACACACGAGAATGAACCTCATTGGTTGTTTCTGAAGCTCAAATGTGCTGCGTAACACGAGAACGAACCTCATTGGTCCTCACACGTCAAGTGAACACACTTGAGCATCCCTTTCGTCTACTGATGTGCGAGTTAATGAATGTCTATATGTGAACAAAGCCCTAAATTCATATAAAGAATCAAATCAAATAAAAATCATTCAATAAAAGCGATCACGTCTCTTCAGAAAAGCCGGACTAAACCTCTCAATTCACATGGATTAGTTTGACGATCTGTTTATGAACTTTCCGAAGCGTCAAAGCGGCAACGGAGAGTACAGAACTGGCTCAGATTTCATCAAAATATCTTCACTTGTGTTCTGAAGAAGAACGAAGGTCTAACGTTTGTGGAACGACAGGAGGGAGAGGAAGTGATGACTGAAATAACTAAACATTCAAACAAAAGTTAAAGGCTTTTTCAGGTCTAGAAATCACAAATAGCTATTTCATATTTCAAAGCAGCTGAATTTTCTATATTAATATCACCGTTTCTGTTGTTACCGTAATGAGAATTTGTGGGGAAATCTACAGCGACCACCTGCTTTCATTCACATCTCATCTGTTTCAGCATAAATTCGCAGTCTTATCCAGCGTTCCGCTCATTACACCGTCAGTGTTACGTGTAAAAGGCATGAAATGCTTCAGAAAGGGGAGCGTTGAACACGACTATCAGATCATTGCACTCTAATCTGGGATTTGCACGGCTGGTTTGGCTCTTCTCTTCCTCTCCAACATCCCACAAACACAGGTAACCGGCGCCCACGTCAGAGCCGGAGAACTGCCTCCTACTGGATCCCGGTTGACATGAGCCTCGGGTTTCTCTCTCTGGGAGCCGCTGAAGCAGCAGATGTGAGGATGATTCAACGCAGGCCTTTCTTTGCATGATCAAAAGCACTTCTGCCGTTGCTCATATGGTTTGCATACCTTGATCATTTCCAGTAAATACCACTATTTTGGTGCATTGAGAATTCATTTTTGTAAGCGTACTTTCAACTCGCTTGTCATCGTAATTAGGGGCACGAAACCCCAAATTCTTGTCATTTCAAGGGTGAAAAAAAATCCTAAAAGTGGAATTCATTGAAATAATGGAACAACAATGTATTAAATGTGTAACAAAAATACATGCTAAATATGAATAACGTTTCACTTTCCCCTCAAATTCTGCTTTAATTTTCCCCAATCATTTTTCGAATAATAATAATTCGAAATAATAATTAAAAAGCATGTCTCATCAATCAAATTCATACAACTTTATGCATTTTTGCAATAACAGGGTCCAATGGAATTGTGTGTCGTAGTTTTTCTGGATTCAAAATGTAACACACATTTACTATCAAAAATGGAAAATTAATTGGTCATTTAAAATTCCTCTTTCTTTCCGGCAAACAAAATGCTGCACAAAATGTTACAATTGTGATTTTTGAGAAGTCAATTCTACTGTACAATAATAATACATGTCAAACAGAACTTTTATTTCGCCAGGTTGCTGTGAGTTTCTAGAACGCTGCTAAAGTGACTCTCAGAGCAGCTCTGGAGATGAAGTTTTATCGCAGCTTTCATTAGTTAAAAAACCGCATGCGGACGAGTAAATGACTGATGATTTTTAAGCGATTCATGTGTGAATGTGGTACATGCCTGTCCTCTGGAAAGCCTCCAGCTCTTCGCTCTTCAGCTCCTTGATGGATGCGGTGACAGATTTAAACGCGCCTTTCAGCCGTTTGCCCAGCACCATGTGATCAGGTTCAGCCCGCAGACGAATGCCGTATTTGTCCTTGTCGGTAGACAGAGTGAGCTGGCGAACGTTCAGCTCCTGGTGAAAAACACAATGTCACGCAGCTTTGAGATTGTTGTCCGAAAACTGCTATTCTTCAAGAAATGGTAAAAAAAAAAAAAAAAAAACGTTTTTTAACCCCTTAGCGCACACCCAACATTTTGGATAAATCACATACCCTGAACAGACATATAACCAACACCTGAGAGTTTAGAGTTCAACAATGACTCAGACTGTTACTAATATGGAGATATGTAAACATAAAAACAAAAATAATAATAAAAATATATATATATTTAGAATATATTTGATGCTTTACACAATAATGACTTTATTTTATCTTTTGGGGACAGATTTTGTGCATGATAAATCTGCGATTAATTAGATTAATTAATTGACACATTTGATTAGATTTGATTAGATTTACTCGTTACATCGGAAGAAGAATGGCGTCTACGCTGATTTTAGTCTCTCTGCTTATCCCGAGGTTTACCATTTAACGTGATTGGCTGGATCCGGGCCGCATCCGGCACCAGTGCGGAGACTGTGTGAACGAGCTCATCCCTGTGAAGACCTTACCGACTCATCAGCCAGTGGCACAGATCCCAACAAACCGTCCCATACCGGCGTGATCAAAAAGATCTTAAACTAGATGGAACTGGATTAAAAATTTTGACTGTTGCGATTCCAAATCGGACTCATGACCTGTAACCTGTGTTCACTGTTGGCCAGAGGAGAACTGACCCCCCGACTAATCCTGGTTTCTCCCAACGTTTCTTCCCACATTTGTTGGAGTTTTGGTTCTTTGTCTTGCTTCAGTTGGGGACACTTGCTTGATATTCAGCAGTGTTTTTGGTGTTGTTGTACGATTACGTCACTGTTTTCTGCAGCGCTGATATACATAAATTAACTAGACTAATAACTATTGATATTTGCAACGGAATGAATCAATAATGTATAGAATAAGCTGCACAATGACACCATTTTCTTATTAATGTAAAGCTGCTTTGCCACAATTTGCACTGTAAAAAGCGCTAAATAAGTAAAGGTGACTTGACTTTAAAATGTAAATATTAATTATTTTCATAAATTCTCGCACAAACCATTTACCATCACAATGTTTATTTGGGTTTGTTTCCTCACGGATCTCTGAACGAGGAAGTGTACAGGACAGAGGAGTTACGATTCAGATCGAATTAGCGCCTCGCTGAGTCATTACTCGCGGAAAACCCGGGACAGGAGAGGCCGTTCGGCTTTTCAGGTTGCATAATTCAGTGGGAAATGAATCGAAATGGTATTCTGTATGATGAATTATTTAGCAAACATGTGAGAATAAATCAATATTTCTCCAAATATGAGTACTTTTGAACTAAGAGCCCTCTCTAGTGCATCTATGTGACCACAAATAAACCAGAAAAGACCTGAAATAAATAATCAAAACATCAAACATTACAGATTATTTTGCACTCCCAACATAGTTTTATCTTAAACGGTTGTCAACTATGATGCTCGGTTTGTCCAGATCCACTAAAAGCGTGATGTTTTAATGTGCGGCGAATGTTGAACAACAATAATCAGGGGCGGGACATTTCCACAACACACCGCTCCAGCCGACCAATCAGAGCACATTGTGCTTTTCAGAAGGCGGGGCTTCATTGAGATGGGAAGTTACTGACAGACTGGGAAGAGAGGAGCTGCAACAATGGGAAAAATATGACTTGTATAAACCGACGAAATATGGAAATACACGTTTTCTGCCCGACAGTGACGATATGAAGTTTTAAAGCACCTGTGAGAGAGACGTGAGGGTTGGTGTACTGCAGCGGGAGATGGTTCATTAAATCAGGTGACTGCAGCGTTTGTTGTGTTTCTCACATTGTGAGAGCAGAATAAAAACAAGCCAGACGGCTCACACGTTCATCTGGGACACGAGCCACAGAAGCATCATCTGAATAAAACATGGCATCTAATGAACCACACGGAGACGGTGCTTCATACCAGCTGAAGGGAAGCACTTTTATCTCTCTGTGTCAACAAATTCATCAGATTTATGTCATGGAGAAATACGACGCAGTCTCCGTATCCCGCCGAAGGGTTAAAACCGCGTCGGATGTGAATGCATTTAAATACCTGATTATCTCTCGATAAATAATGCAAAGCGAAACGCAACTGGAAAAATATCCCGTTTCATCATCTTTCATCCAGGTTATTTTCTCATGCATATATTTGCGAGTGGAGCGGGTCGTGGTGGATGCTGGCGCTGGGATCGATGGTGTACGTGTGCCGCCCATTGCTTTCTCCACGGGGGTGTTTAACAATCGAGCGTGGCAGACACGGAGACAGAGCGGCTAATTTTAGCTCGGAGGCCCGGCCCACCCATAAATCATTGCGGCAGGGGCTGGAGATGAAGGACACGGGTTGAGCGTCCGCTCACACACTCACTGCACACACTGGCGGAGCCACTGGAACATGCTTAGGTTTACACATTTACGTAGAGCACCACACCAGCAGAGGGCCCTGCTGAGCTGAGCAGACAAATTAAATTGTGCATTTTTTTTATGGAATATTGCAGTGTTTATTCTAAACGATTCATCATTTTAAGTTCACGTTCCTCGTTATCTTTACCCAAAACAACCCCTTCCCTCTCACAGCATCTCTTCTATGAGTCACTAACATGAGATCCACCAATAGCCCCGCCCCCTTTAGTTACTGTTGCTATGCGCTCTCACGCCACACATCATGTCCTCACGCCGTGGAGCAAAGAGACACTGACAACGTGTGAAACGGTTTCATATTTAAAGAAGTTGAATCCATAAATAGCGTCTAGTGTGTGTTTAATGTGTCGCTCGATCATCTCTAGTTCATTTATGGCATCAAATAAACATGAATGAACATCAGAAGGAATGTTGTTTCAAGTTCACCAACGTTCATCTACTAACTCCCCTCAATCAAACTGTTTGCGAAGGGTCAATTCCCCCTATTTCACTCAGATATATGGAAAAGACTAGCGCAACTTCCTTTTCATGTATATTAATATAATAAAGCTCCAGCACCCTGATAGTAGCCTGCAACATTTGTATAGTTTCAGGTCAAACAGCTTCACGGATTATAAAGAGGCAATTTAATTTTGCTGCACTGCATCATACGGCTCCAGGGTAGACGCTTGTGATGGGCCGTTCTCACACATATCTGAAATTTTGTTTATTGATGCATTCATAATATTTATATTTGCAGCATCCAGCAAAGTAAACTATCAGATTGAAGGACGATTCTCAAAAAACTGTATTTTTTACTTTTTTTTTTTTTTTCGAGGTAAATTTAGGTGTTTTTCCAAAAAAAAAACACATGAAGATCTGTGGCACGATTCTGAATACACAACCAAACAAAATAACATGTCATTTACTAGAGGTTCTGACACAATATAAATAGCTGGACTCTTAATTGGTGGAAAACGTTCGAATTAATTATTTAAGAACTGGTTTTGAACGAATTCAATGACTCAGTGTTTGAGCAAATCTTTTGAGCGAATGATTCAACGACCAAAAATTTAAGCCACTTGTCGCCCCCTAGTGGAATAAGATGTAATTGACCCTTCGCCGGCAGTTTGATTGACAGGCGATCTGACCAATCATAACCCTGAAGCGGTCAGGGGAGTTAGTAGATGAACGTTGGTGACCTTGAATCACAACATTCCTTCTGATGTTCATTCTTGTTTATTTGATGCTATAAATGAACTAGAGATGATCCAGCGACACATTAAACACACACTAGACGCTATTTATGGATTCAACTTCTTTAAAACATGACAATATTTTAAATACGAAACTGTGAGAACATGATGAGAGTGGCACGGCAACAGTAACTAAAGGGGGCGGGGCTTTGCGAAGGGTCAATTGCCACGAAATCAAAATGGAATAAAAAAGTGTTTATTATAAATGATTTATCGGTGCACATCATTCTGTTAAATTCATGTTCCTCGTAATGTTTGATCAGAATATCTTGAATAATGTGTAAGCGCATAATGATGCATAAAATATGTCGTGATATAGAGACACTATTACGATACGTTTGTTACTGTGTTTACAAATCTTCGTTAATGTTAGTTAATGAAAATACGGTTGTTCATGTCAGTTCACAGCGCATTAACTAATGCTGACCAGATTTTAATAATGTATTAGTGAATGTTGAAATGAACACAGATTAGTAAATGTTCGAAAGCGCAGTTCATTATCAGTTCACGTTAACTAATGAACCTTATCGTAAAGAATTCAATGGATTCATAATAGTCCGACGAAAGTCGACGATTGGTCAGTCCTCATTCTTTCACGCGAAAGGCCATTAAACGATGACTGTGACACACACTGACCTCCAGGATGTACTTCTGCAGGGACCGGATGTCCGCGAGAGCCTCCGCGTCCTGATGGATCACCACCACCTCCTTCAGCGGATACTGGAAACACCCACACACTCACCGTCAGACGCGTGCACGATCAACCACACGTCTGCTCATCGTACGGAAGCGGCTCTCACCTTGACGGGCAGGGTCTTCCTGTCCCTGATCACACGGCCCAGCTCGATGACCGACTGCATCTGAGACACGGCGTTCTCAATGCGCTTGTCAATCAGAGACTCCCTGCAAAACACACAAACACACCACAGTGACTCAAACTGGGGAACTAACAAAGTATTTCTATACTCTAAAAGTATACTTCGCACATAAACAAATATATATATGTGCAGAAAAACGATTCTTCTGGACGCCAGTGGGCGGGGCATGACTATAACTACTCGTCGATATCTTGCTCTGGAGGCGGGGATATGCAAATGCATTTGCACCTGTGATGTCACAGACGCCTCAATATTAAAATGAGCCATTTTTGGATTTTTGATTAAATAAATGCTTTGTTTATAAGAGGAACTATGGAATTATCAAGGCAAATTTGATTTCTTACGTCAAAAAAAAAAGAGTTCAGCTCACCGAAATTAACATTAATAAACGCTTTAGAAGTCGTTTTAATCTGGACGCCAGTGGGCGGGGCATGACTATAACTACTCGGCGATATCTTTCTCTGGAGGCGGGGATATGCAAATGAATTTGCATCTGTGATGTCACAGTTGCCTCAATATTAAAATGAGCCATTTTTGGAGCTTGATTAAATAAATGCTTTGTTTATAAGAGGAACTATGGAGTTATCAAGGCAAATTTGATTTCTTACGTCAAAAAAAAGAGTTCAGCTCACCGAAATTAACATTAATAAACGCTTTAGAAGTCGTTTTAATTGTTAGCGCGAACCTGATAATAAAGTGCGATCCGTTTCAGTACAGCTTCATTTTAGCCGTAGTGAAGAACCAGTCGGTGGACTGAAAGAGTTCCTCAGTTTTAGCCTTCGCTGACGACTAATTAAAACGCCGTTAAGTGTGTTTTCGTACATTTCAGGGGTCACATCCACAGGTCAAACGGCCACATCACGATAAATCATTGCGAACACCCCCCCCAAAGAAAGATGGCCAGATTGCAACATATTATACTATGCACAAGTTCAAATAGTTTTCACAAAAAAAGGTTTTATAAAAAGTTAAAACTAACATATTTCAGCCTTTAAATCATTTTTATAAGTTGATTTGATTAATAATTATTTTATCCTTTATTATTAATAGTATTCGGTCCGATTTCTCCTGATGTGCGCCGCGCTCTCCACGACAGAAAACGAAACCTTCCTCGGTTCGACTGCATTTTTAAGACCTTTAAACGCGGATTAAAGACATTTTAAAGCTAATTAAGGCCTTATTTTTACATTATGAAATGTAAGACTTGTAAAGGATCCGTAGACTCTTTAACTGATGATGTCAAGGTCATTTTTAAAGTTCATAAATTCAATTAGCCTAAAAAAAATGCAAATAATAGCCTAACTGTTAGCTTTATCTCACGTTAATCAGCACTAAATCACCCGTCTAAAACATTCTAGACTTCTAGCCATTCCACCAGCTGTCTAATTACCGTGTTTTCCGGACTATAAGCCGCAACTTTTTCCCCAAGCTTTGAACCTTGCGGCTTAAACAAAGACGCGGCTAATATTTGGATTTTTCCCGCTCATTAAAAAAAAACATTGTGACGTGCTCAGTTTTTTGGCGGCATGTTTAGATTAAATCGAGCGCGCTCAAACTTCGCGTCATTCTGATTGCGGTCGTCATTTTGTCTCCCTCATCATGACAAAGACACGGAGAAATGCATATGATGCTGCTCTCGAGTTGATCTGGCTGTTGGAAAAGGAGCTTGATCTTCATGAGTCGATGATGAGACGCGGGAAACAGCAGCGAGAGGAATTGACTCGGCGCTTAAAGACAACTAAGGGGCCGTTCGCATATCGCGTCTTTTCCGCGCGCATTTTCATTATATCCTATGTAGACGCGCGGTAACCGCGCGCAAAACGGAAGCGACACGGTCGCGACGCGCATGCGGTCCGGCGCGCTCGTTTCTTCCGCGCGCGTCTGTGCCGCGGCGAGATGAAAACATCTCAACTTTTCAGAATGTGACAAGAGCTCTTGGACAAGTTTGTGAAATTCTCCATGTTTTTTCCGTTTTTGAAGGATAGGGTGCAGCCAAACACTGCGGGAGTTTTTCTTCTCCATAAATAAATCCTGTACTAGAGCAACTGCAAGGGCTTTTCGGTGACGGGAATCCTTTTAAACTTCTGCGTAGTAGTGGAGAGTGTCGTTCATGGTTGCATAGCAACCACAGACGCAACAGAAGCGCGCGCTCCCGAACGCGCGCAAAAGAAGGAGGAAGCGACGCGGCCGCGCCTTCCACGCGTTTTTAGGCGCGATATGTGAACGCGTCTTTTACATAGGAAATAATGAATATGCGCGCGCAAAAGACGCGATATGCATCATATGCATTTCTCCGTGTCTTTGTCATGATGAGGGTCACAAAATGACGACCGTAATCAGAATGACGGGAAGTTTGAGCGCGCTTGGTTTAATCTAAACCGTAAACATGCCGCCAAAAAACTGAGCACGTGACAGAATGTGAACGAACATTCGCGGCAGATCCGACTGAAAGCTAAAACAATCGCCACCGCGATGAAGTTTGACGATTTTAGAGGTTCATTTGTTTCAATGTACCTGTAGACACCTGCGGCTTATTTATGTTCAAAATAATATTTTTTTTTTAAATTCAGGCTTATATTCAGCTGCGCTCAATAGTCCGGAAATTACGGTAGCTTAACTGCCCCAGTTCATGGGAAGGATGGCGAGTATTATTGACTAACCTATCGACACTATGAACGTTTATCTTCTCATCATCCTTTTATTTTTTTAATATCATTGTGTTTCTGGGGGTGGGGAGTATTTAATGTGGCACTGTTGCCCCTCGGTGACTGATGTCGATGTCTGTTTTGCACACGATGAGGCGGCCTGGACATCTCTTCCGATAGCCGTCTAAAATCTTTGTGGTTTGCGAACTTTTTTAAATTTTTTTAGGCGGTTCGGTCATGGCATGCATGCCAACAGCGGACGGTCTGGCTTGCTTGAGGGCACTAAATCGAATTGAACGCGCGATTCGGCGCGAAGCATTTGGCTAGGAGGGGCGGGGTTAAAATACAGCGCTCTGATTGGCCGAAAGCTTTTCACTCCACTTACACGGCAGAAGCAACGATCGCATAGAAACTAAAACCGGCAGAAATGCAACAAAAAGGCTCTGGTAAATGTGTTTACAGACAGAGCTAAAAGGACACGCTGAATCATTTCAGCGACACGCAAGGACACGTAAATCACGGCGCGCGCGCGCGCTAAAAACACGACCGGATGCCGCTTTTTTTTATGGCTTTCAAACTGAAACTTCATGAGTTCATTAAATATGGAAGGAAAAACAATTTTCTTTCATTCATCAGGCAGTCTCTGAAGGTGTCAGTTCTAGCCTGTCAAAATGTAAATGAGGGCATCTTTATGTGGAATCACATTTTAATGAGTTTAATCTGCTTCAGCCGTCGTCTGCATATCAATCTGTTCACGCTCCCTAACGCCACGAGACGCGCGAGCGCTGCCGCTGTTTCCTCCCATTCAGCGGTTGATGGGAACACTGGCACAAAGTCCAGCTGCTGACAAATAAACTCCAGCTGTCGGGCATCAGAGCTAGTCTCTTCATTTAACTGTTACATTCTGACGTTTTCAACCATTTATTATCTATAAACAACAGTAACAATGACAACACAATGTTATTTAATATCAGATTTATTATTTTTTTAAATTGTATTATTATTTTTATACAATGAGTAAAGTTTTTATTATTATTAATATTACATTTTAATATGTATTTATATTATATTTAAAATGATTTATGATGAAAAAATATATTATTATGACATTTTAATTATATATTTTCAATTCTACTTTTACATTTATTACAAGTTTAATTTTTATTTTTTTATTTATATAGATAAATTCTAATAACAACAACATTAATATATTTGCATATTTTTACACGTACACCATTTTATTTTTTACCTTATAATGAATGAGTAAAATTTTCAATTATTATTAATATTAAATTTTAATATATATTTATATTTAAAATTATTTATGATGAAAAAATATATTATGATGACATTTTAATTATATATTTTCAATTCTACTTTTACATTTATTACAAGTTTAATGATTGTTTTTTATTTATTTATATTACTAAATTCTAATAACAACAACATTAATATATTTGCATATTTTTACACGTACACCATTTTATTTTTTACCTTATAATGAATGAGTTAAATTTTCAATTATTATTAATATTAAATTTTAATATATATTTATATTATATTTAAAATT
>CM074312.1:8294927-8317427 GCA_037194245.1 Opsariichthys bidens
ATCTTAAATTATTCCAAACTTTTGACCGGTAGCAAATTTTATATGCAATTTTTGTTTTGCATTTGTTGTGTCTTTATTCATAATGAATAAGTTAATGAAACAACAAACAAATTAAAGTCATTATTGTGTTAAATGATAAAAACATCAAATAGACACTACAAAAAGTGGCTTTAAAAAAAACACATTTTTGATTCAACATAGAATTTATTACTCAAACTTTTATGTTTCAATGGCCATGAGAGTGTGTGTGTGTGTACTTGTGAGGACCAAGTGTCCTCACTTATATTGTGAAATACTTTGACAAGCCACTAGTGAGACATTGACTGGTCCTCACTAAATAAAAAGACTTCTAATTCAACCAAACAAAGTTTGTATTTAAATCTAGTGATGGTCACATGTTTCTGTAATCGTAGGTTTAGGTCAGAGAAAATATCATTGACCTGATAGAAAATCAATGGAAGTCTATGCAATGTCCTCACTAAGATAGTGAAACAAACCTGTGTGTGTGTGTGTGTGTGTGTGTGTGAACTATACTTTTAATGCTCTTTTTATTAATATGGAAAAATGAAATGATAAAATTTTTATGAAATAAAAAAAATGTAATTTTTAAGAAATTATTTTTTTTATGAATGAACCATTGAATCAGTGACTCACCGGTGTAGAAAAAAAAGTGCATAAATAAATAGGAATTGCAAAGTAAAAATAAAATACAACAATACTATAAGCATACAAAACTTTAAATAATGCAACATAATATAGAGGTAAAAATATTTAATTATACTTGGGCATTTCTTGGGTGTTGAGAGGTTATTATCAGTGGTTTCTAGGCGGTTACCTGGTTGCTAGGGAGTTTCTAGGGTGGTTGGAGTCAGAAGACTCATATTTTGCCTAATGTAAAGAAAGTCTGTGGGATTTTTTCTGGATAAAATGGCTCGTGTTACGCAACATGCACATTTTCATGCAAACTTAACACCGGTCAAAAAGCAGGACAACCTTGATTTTCACCAGGTGGGCAGTGAAGTTTACCATAAAGTGTGTTACTAAAAGTGAGCGGCGAGGTTGGATCGCTGTCCTCGTTTTCCGCTGGTCTCAGGTAATGCGGCCCAGATACGGCAGAGAGCAAGAGAGCTGCGCTTTCTGGCCCCGCTCGGCTCCGCTCGGGGAGTCAGTGGCACTCCAGAGACTCGCTCTGGGAAACAACTCATTATGCTATTTTCAGGAAGCAGGTCGCTGTCCTTCTTTTCGAATAGCTCGTTTCGGCAGGCAAAGATTCCAACAACCTAATTCTGACTTTCCACAAGTTGAGCTTTTAAGAAAACATGCTAATAAGAGCAGTTATCAATGTTTAAGACGGTCATCCTTCTAAGAACATTCAAATGAAGGAGGCAAACCGATGATTCAAACTTCACAGAGCTTTCGGCAAATACCGCTAACATGAATCGGCACTGGAGGAACATTCATGATGATCTTTTTATTGTCTTTCTTGCATATCATGATGATATTTTTGTGCTTTTATTTGCTTCTTAAAACCAGTGTCAGAAGCCCGACTCTCAATCCTTGTGCTTAATTTCCATGACTATTGAAATGTTCATAGAAATGAAATTGTTTTAATAAAAATATCTGTGTCAATACTGCTGTTTATTCCTATGCATTATTTCAATCAATACATTTGTGTGAGTTCTATTTCAGTTTTTATTTTAGTTTCATTAATATTAATTGTTCATTCTATTTTTAGTTTAATATTCAGTCATTTCGTTGCATTTTTGTCATTTTCTTAATTTTTTTTATGTATAATACTATTTAGATTTAATTTATTACAGTTTTAGTTTTTTTTTTTTATTTCCAGTTCATTTTAGTGCTTATTTAACTTATTTGAAGTTTACTAACTTTAAACTTTATTGCCCAGGTTTAGTTTAAGTTTTTCAACTAATATTTATAGAGTATCTTTTATTTCAGCTTTATTTCAATTAACAGAAATATTTTTTAACTATAATAACCCTGCGTTGTGTGTTGAAGAAATGACCTGATTAGTTAGTACTAGATTTTTACTTAAATTTGTTCTTGCATGAAACATTTTGAATTTACAGTGGCCATTTCACAGATAAGAAACATCACTCAAAGTCTGAAGAAAAAAAAAAAAAAAAATGGATCCATCACTGACCTCTTCATAGTCATCGCTGACCCACAGAGGGATGGGCGTCCCCCAGTAGCGGTTTCGAGAGATCGCCCAGTCTCTTGCGTCCCTTAGCCAGTTGCCAAAACGCTTCTCCCTGACAAACTCAGGGACCCTGGAGACAAAGAGAGAGAAAAAACACTTAACTTCACACAGGACGATGCAGAAACGTCCAAAAAAAGTCCTTTCACAGCAACAATCAGCATTAAGCGCACGAATACCAAACTGAGTTCTCTTTTGCGTTATAAGACCGATTCAGACGCAACTGACAGACACCAAACAACTGTACAAGACACTTTGCTGGGTTTTTGTTAAATCAGTGTTTTACCCTCAGAATGTCTGAGAAATGACATACTGTAATCTTGCTTAAAACTACAGCCTGGTGTGTTCAATGTTCAGTCTCATATTTACATAAATTATGTCTTTAGTACAAGTTGCCCAGCATACAGATAGTTCTGATCTACAGACAGAATAAACAGATGTGCACCATCTGTATAGCTAAGAAACTGATTGTTGTAAAGAGAAAACTGTATGAGCGTTACGTAAAAACAACAACGGTCCTAAAATCGAACCCTGTGGGACTCCACAAAACAAAAGTGCCATTTCTTGTGGATTGACTAAAATATAAAATATATATAATGTCTCTTCTTGCCATCTACAAATAATTTCCTGAATTATAACATCGTTTATTATGACATGCTCTTAAAATGCTGATAATGTAGATGGAAAAAAACATCTTGTATCAAACCCGGTTTGAACGGTCAGAGTCATATATGTATGACTGATAAAAATAACTATATTTGCAGTATTTATGAAGTGTTTTAATGAAAATATCAATCTATTTTGCTGCTCACCGTGTTTCTGCTGCTGCTCTTAAAAAACAAAGTTTCATCTGCAGCTCTTAAATGTGTCTTTAGTGTCTTTAGCGGAAGAGAGAAACAACGCGGACTGAAAGAAAAGGGCTTTAAAGAAGCACGTTTGGATGTAGATATAAATATCAGAGGATACAGCCCCAAAAAATCATTACCATAAACAACCCTAACTGTAGAAACGGTACAATTATGTCTCACGGTCCAGTTGAAACCAACTGGAATGCCTGATTTAAATAACTTTAAAGCCATCCTTCAAAGTTTTATGATCGACTACATTAAAGGCTATATTGATATTGGACCAAAATAAAAGCTTTTGGGCCAAGTTTACTCAGTAAACATAAGCAAAACTAATTTGTGTGTAAAGGTTAAGGCCAGCTGATTTCAAGGCACACAACTAGGACAGACTTTTTAAATGATCATCATCCTATTTCTTCTTGAAAAAGAAAACGAAAACCAACAACTTAAAATAATCCGTCCCTTAGTAAAGGAAGGTTAAATGTCCTCCTGGGCATCGTCCTGCTGCCCCTCTTCAAGACACAGCACAAAGAGAAAGCTTTCATCAGGACACCACTGACTTCATCAATTCTCATCGGGAAGAGGCATTTCTATTTAAGCTCCATCTCAACACCCAATATATCAATTTAATGACTCTCTTCTCCTATGCTCTCTCATCTATGAACTAAATGTAGAATTTAAGGACACCGTGATGGGCTGGATGTGCAGGATATCATCCACAGCTGGTTAATAAGCCAACAGAAGAAATGCGTGGTAACGTGCCGCAACCGAGGTCAAATCGGGATAGGTGTGCAAACGAACTTCCGTCTTTATGGCTTCTTGGGACTGATGCAAAACAAAACAGCTGCGATGAAATGGTGCTTTAAAGGAATAGTTCACCAAAAATGAATGATCCTTACGTTGTTTCAGCGCCAATAAAAATGCCAATTATCACAATCTTGAACCTAAGACGACATTGAACGGAATAGCACCAGTCCGTGACGTACAGCATCACCCCGACCGCTCAGATCTGGACACAGAATAGTTCGACGATCTAAACCATGCAGAATTACGTGATTTTATTACGCACTAAAGCACCTTGCTGAGCTCTTCTGCCATTCTCTGCAACACAAACTTGGCATATTCTGCATTTCATCTGCTGTCCAGTGCAGTGCAGTGACTCAGGAGTGGTGTGACCTGATACACACATATACTGCCAAACACCTGTGCTGTGGCCCAAACATCAATTACACCACAGCGCCTCAATACAGCATTGAGCAGCTGCCAGTGTGCACTTAAACATCCACATTCAGCCCGTCTCATCTAGTTACCGTTTCACGAAGGAGGCTGTAGATTATGCACATACATTAAAAATGACACATTTACAAAAATGCTTTCAAATATATTTGCAAGTGGTCCAAAAAAGTGGAAAATAAGAGCCAATGACCACAGCTGTCGAGTGCGTGTGGTGAATTTCCACCATCTTCAAACAATTGCTGAGTTACAGTGCTTAGATAGGCAGAATTGGATGAAAATTGGTGCGTGTCCTCAAAACATCCTCTTTAGAAAGTACACCAAGTTTCGTGGAGACTGTACTTTGCGTTCAGGAGAAACGGGATAATTAGTGAAAATGAATCCTTGGGTCCTTTCAGCCAAAAGATCTGACAGACAAAAACTCTTTGAAAAGCTTTTTGCCATGATGGAATGTAGACGAAACCTGGCAAAATTTAGTGAGGATGAGTTTGAAAAAGTAGGGGTTTTTTTTAGAAAATCGGAAAAAGGCACTTTTAACGACGAGTCGCTCAAAACTAGCTCAAATGACTTTGAAACCGCATCCGAGAAACAGAAGCTCTTGCTGTGCAGTTCCCATCACCAAGAAACACCCCCGAACTTCGATGAGAAAGTTTGTCTGGTCATGCATTACACATACAAGTCACGTTCTGATTTAGAGACGCCAGATTCACCGTACCAGTAGCATTTGCTGTTGTTGTCCAGAAGTTTCTCCACCATGTACTCCACCCTCACAAACCAGCTGGGCACTGCTTTGTAGATCAGTGGAGTGTCCGACCTGCGAATGAAAGTGTTACATATTTAAAAATGCACTTTTAGCATTTTAAAATACTCTATTCTGTGCCAGCTTCATATGTCAGGACTACCAAACTCAAAATCTCTCATTTTTCCCCATGAAGATACAGTGTTTCAGTGATGGTGAAGAAACCTCTATGAGATTAATCAGTTTAACTATTAAAAATATCTCATTATAAATATAGGATGATAAATTGCTTGTGCTTTGAGTATCTTCTAAATTACAAAATAATGCATTTAATATAAATAATAAATTAAACCATTGTTGCGCTTCAGTTATTTAATGCTTTTTTCACTCTTCCAGTTCATAACTAAAAGGGCATCGGTTTTTATTTCTATTTTCCACACAGTACTGAATTCGGATCAGCCAGTGTTGGGAAAGTTACTCAAAAAAAGTAATTAATTACTAGCTACTAATTACATCCTAAACAGCGTAATTATATTGCTGCAATTACTCTAACTAAAAAAATATTGAATTACTTTTTACAAATTAGTTCATAAATCCCATTTGAACAATACTAGGATTCTTTCAAATAAATATAAAACTGCATAAATTATCCTTGAACTGACCAAAGTGTGTAAAAGGGAGAAATGTACATAAAAGACATTTTAACATTAAATTTTGATATTAAATGCACTATTTAATGCAATTACATCAGAAGTAACTGTAATTAGATGACCGAAAAATGAAGAGTAATCCCTTACTTTAATTTACAAGGAAATTAAATCACAGTATTTAGATTACTTGGTAATTAATTTCACCCAACAGCCGAACAGTTTAAAATCCATCCCAACTTTCGACTTGTGCCTAACAATTATTTTAAAAATCGATTAACTTTACAATCCCTAGAATGACTATTCCGGCCATTAACGCAACAGTTTTAATCAACTATTTAGTTTTTCCTCGAGTTACAGGTTGTATTACGCTAACCAATGAAGAGCAGATGAAAGTCTCTTTGGTTGAATGATGAGCTAAAAGTGAAACAGGCCTGGTTTATATATCATACTATGTCTTTCTGACAGCAAATGAGGAACGTGTTTGACCTCCACGAGACTCGGGCTGCCCAGTTTTCTTCTGATCGACCGTCAATATCGGCTGTGCATTTACACGGACAAACCCCTTCAATATCCATAATGTGACAGGATGGGCAGAGCTCATAAGAGTCAATAGGAGAGTGATTTATTGATGGCGTAAGCGCTGCATGAGTTTCCCTTCTTCAGAGGGGTTAATGAGGCTGGAGGCCTCTGTGGAGCCGCTGTGACCTCTGCCGGCGGACTCGCGGTCATGTGAAGTGCTGAAGCAGCAGCGTCGGTATTGAGCGCCATATGCTAATGGGCCAGCCTTGTGACGCCCCTCTCTATATCGATTTAACTCTGTCCCGTCCAGAACAGGTCATGGTGCCATTGACTTTTAGGAACTAGTTGCTAAGTTTGGGCGAGAAAGGAAAAAAAAGTGATTTTCAAAAAAAAAGAGATTAAAACATTTTTTCACTAGGGCTTCACAATTTGATTCTGTTTTGATTCAATATTAATTCATTTACAATTTTCTCAAGAGCAAAAAAAAAAAAAAAAAAAAAAAAAAAAAAAAATCTCTCTCATATGATGTAAACTGTTTTTCTTTTTATTTTGGCTATTTTTATGGCAGATTTATTTGAACATGCATTAAATATTGAAAAAACAGGTTCAGTAAAAATATAATAATAAGTATTAGGGGTGTAACGACACCCTCACGTCACAATTCGATACATATCACGATACTGAACACGTTTGTAATATATTGCAATAGGACAACAAAAAAAAATGTACTGTTAAAACGCTACATTTGTTACTATATTTTACATTTTTCATCATATTATTTAAAAATGATACAAAATTATTTTAAAAAGTATCCAGATTTCGGTTCGTAAATCTGGCCGTAAAGGTGCAACCAACTTGTCTAGAGTGCAATTCAATTTTAAAACCAAGTCGCCAATGATATTCTTCACACCCAATGCAAAGTTTATTCTTGGACTCACCTCCAGCAGAAAGGGTAGCTGTGCTTGAAAGAGCTGGAGTTCACCAGACGCCCGTTCTCCTTCAGCCACTTAATGATGTTTTTGTCTGCATCCTGAAAGGACAGACAGAACAACGTCTCCGAGCGTGAAGCAGATAAAACCAGACACTTACAGAAGGAAGCATTTCTCTGGCTGCAGCGCTGGCGTTGAGCCCCTCTGCAGATACAGGCCTCGCTTTAAGGCTTTATCGGCTCAACGCCAGCGCTGTACAAATGCATGACACGTTCGGACCGTTCACATCCCAGCTCCTGCACGTTTCAATGACTGCCTTTCAACAAAAGTCATATTAATTCACTTTAATGGAAACATGTCCAGTGTGTCCTTGCAGCAGAATGGGGCTGAATTGCTTCCTGTCTCGAACCTTTTCTTAACCTGCTAGGCCTTTTGAAGGGCATCTGTAGTCCTTCTGGAGAAAACTTTAACACGCGAGGTCCCACGTGAAACCAAACCCGTGTTTACAAGACTCGCTTATCGTCACCAGGAACGCTCTTCATCCAGAACATCTAGTCCTGGTCCGCTCAGCGTTCACACTGGCATTTTTAACAGCGAACCTGAAGTGACCGAACCGAAGGCGTAGGGATACGGTCACGACCCGATCGGTGGCTTTTATGACGTATATTTGGCGACGGACTCGCTTACTGAACATTCAAAACAACGCTGTGTTCTGGACTAAACGCCATCATGCTTTATTTTACCAGCTGAGAATCACGAAGAGCTCATCAAATGTTCAAAACATTCAAAACAGCAGCAGGATTTCCAGAAACTTCACCTCCTCGTCGCTCCACGTTTGCCCTCGACTCATTATGATACGCCGATCTTCACATCAGTGACTCGTAGCGTCGCGTCTTGTGACATCACGTCCTGTTTTTGGTTCGTTTACGCGTCTTTGGTCCGTGTTGCGTTCATATATCAGTCGAACCGCACCAGAGTTCGTTTGGAAGCGGATCGAGACCCGTCTTTTTAGCGCACCAGGGTTCGGATGTCAGCGTTCACATACGAACCGCACTCACTGAGCGATCGCACCAGGGTTCGTTTTAATCCAACCAAACGTGACGAGTGTGAACGGTGCGTCTCCTGCTTCAGCTGCAGTTTTTTTGATGTCTAAAAACTACATTCTTACCTAAAAAAAACTCTTAAAACTGCTTCCTGTGACACGACAACAGTACGGTTTGTTAAATTATGGCGAGTTTGCACCTCAGCCATGACACTCGCTGTGAGAAATACTGCAAGCAAAACGTTGAAATGGTTCCCGAGGTGGTGCTTGGTGGAAAAAGCTCTCAGCCAATCAGATTCGAGAACCAATAAAGGTGTTTACTGCACCCTGTTGTGCTGATACTGATCTTTTCCTCTCATCTAAAATGTGTTTAAAATTTGAATTCAATCCAAATTTTGGAAATATCGGTGGAAAAAAAAAAAATCTTGACAGCACCTCAGTTTGGGGCGACAGAACATTGATTATTTCTGGGTGAACTATTGTTTTGCATAACCTACATAAGGTTTCAAACCCTAAAACTGACAGGATTAATTAGCAAACCCAACAGTGATTTACATCCAGATTCAATATTTCCAAAGTCAAGTCATCAAGCTGTCAGAAAGCTCACATGTTCACTAACCCCTATATAGTGCACTAGATCAGCAAAGAGTGAACGAGAACGAGTGAGCGAATTCGGACGCTGACGTTATTTCGTCATGAACATTTCCTGCACCCGTCTGTAATATGTCCTGTTTAGATTAATATCACTGTTTATTTGAGAACAAAGAGAGAATAAAAACACCGGTGTCATGCTATTGAGTACATTTATACTTAAAAATAACAACTGTCACATTTGATTATCAAAAATATAATAGTAAATAAATTCACTGTCCAACAGTTCACTGACATATGAGAAAAATCCCCCAAATCATCATGTGATAATGAGTCTATATATTATGATATAAACCTGCTTCAATTAACTGTTCTAATGAATAAAAAAATGACGTATTTATTTTTCTTTCGCGCTCGATCGTTGGATTTCGGGTGACGGCGCTTTAACGAGCGTACGTCGAATGTGCGCTCAAAATCAGAGAGGATTGTGGGTAAAAGTAGTGAACGAATGTAGGGAATGCAGGGAATTCGGACAGCGCTACAAAATAGACACCCGATATAGTGCACTAGATAGTGGACAGGGAGCGCTTTCGGACACAGCTCGTGTCTAATTCAGAGATACAGCTGGGACGTGCGAGTGCGGTAATGAGCGCTTAGGCAAGAGAAACTGACTAGGAGTGTCAAAATGCGGAATGACAGAGCAGAACTATGATGAAGGTTATTCTCAGGAAGCAGAGCCGAGTTTCTCTGCCAGTCGGCCGCCGCTGGGCTAAACTGCTGACATTAGCACTCCCACAGTCCCTCTGACACCCAATCACACCTCCACACTCGCTCAGCGTCACGCTGGAGACAAGGAGTTTCCTTAAGGAACATTTTCATCTGTGTGGAGCTCAACTGGACGGCACATACAGGCCTCATCAGCGGAACGGTTCACTGGCAGAGACGAGTTCGACTAGCACAAGAAACTGAAGCTGCAACCTACTTTCCCGATTTAAACTAGCAGTCCTGCAAACTGGGGGTGGTTGCATCCTCACCTTGGATAAAATTGTGATTTTAACATGTAAACGAGGCGTTCTGACAAGAAAATAAAAGGAGAAAAAAAATAAACATTTGTTGACTATTCAAAAGCTTGCGATTTGATTACTGCAAGGGAAACATTATTTTCTTAAGCGTGTTCAATCAATGCTACGGCTCGTACATGATTCATTTTGTTCATGTTATATGAGCTACATGGATATGATCTTTGAAGCATGAGAAAAATGCAATTTGATTGTTGATATATAGATATTAGGGCTGTGTATCACCAACAATGTCACAATATGATACGCATCAAAAATCGTCTTTATGCATCATTGAATCATTCACTCAACCAATTTGTTCAAAAATGCTGATTCATTTAGAAACTAAGCAAGTCTTTATGGATCATTGAATCATTCACTCAACCAATTTGTTCAAAAATGCTGATTCATTTAGAAACTAAGCAAATCTTTATGGATCGTTGAATCATTCACTCAACCAATTTGTTCAAAAATGCTGATTCACTTAGAAACTAAGCAAGTCTTTATGGATCATTGAATCATTCACTCAACCAATTTGTTCAAAAATGCTGATTCATTTAGAAACTAAGCAAGTCTTTATGGATCGTTGAATCATTCACTCAACCAATTTGTTCAAAAATGCTGATTCATTTAGAAACTAAGCAAGTCTTTATGGATCATTGAATCATTCACTCAACCAATTTGTTCAAAAATGCCGATTCACTTAGAAACTAAGAGAGTCTTTATGGATCATTGAATCATTCACTCAACCAATTTGTTCAAAAATGCTGATTCATTTAGAAACTAAGCAAGTCTTTATGGATCATTGAATCATTCACTCAACCAATTTGTTCAAAAATGCTGATTCACTTAGAAACTAAGCAAGTCTTTATGGATCATTGAATCATTCACTCAACCAATTTGTTCAAAAATGCCGATTCATTTAGAAACTAAGCAAGTCTTTATGGATCATTGAATCATTCACTCAACCAATTTGTTCAAAAATGCTGATTCACTTAGAAACTAAGCAAGTCTTTATGGATCATTGAATCATTCACTCAACCAATTTGTTCAAAAATGCCGATTCATTTAGAAACTAAGCGAGTCTTTATGGATCATTGAATCATTCACTCAACCAAGTTGTTCAAAAATGCCGATTCATTTAGAAACTAAGCGAGTCTTTATGCATCATTGAATCATTCACTCAACCAATTAGTTCAAAAATGCCGATTCACTTAGAAACTAAGAGAGTCTTTATGGATCATTGAATCATTCACTCAACCAATCTGTTCAAAAATGCCGATTCATTTAGAAACTAAGCAAGTCTTTATGGATCATTGAATCATTCACTCAACCAATTTGTTCAAAAATGCCGATTCATTTAGAAACTAAGCAAGTCTTTATGGATCATTGAATCATTCACTCAACCAATTTGTTCAAAAATGCTGATTCATTTAGAAACTAAGCAAGTCTTTATGGATCATTGAATCATTCACTCAACCAATTTGTTCAAAAATGCTGATTCATTTAGAAACTAAGCAAGTCTTTATGGATCATTGAATCATTCACTCAACCAATTTGTTCAAAAATGCTGATTCACTTAGAAACTAAGCAAGTCTTTATGGATCGTTGAATCATTCACTCAACCAATCTGTTCAAAAATGCTGATTCATTTAGAAACTAAGCAAGTCTTTATGGATCATTGAATCATTCACTCAACCAATTTGTTCAAAAATGCAGAATCATTCAGAAACGCTGTGTTGCTCAGAGACGAACTGTTAACAATTGGGCTCGGTATTGACAATCGATTCAATTCATTTGGATATAAATCGTGTTCAATACACATTTAAATTTTTCTCAAAGAAAACATCCCTCTCAACTCAAACTATACAAGGAACTGTCAGTCGCTACTATGATATTACAGGTTAAAATTAACAACTGAGTTATTCTGTATCTTTCAACATTCCTTCTTCTGTTTATTTAGTAATAAATAGGAAGAGATGATCGGTTCATCTGAGGAGCTACAGTGAAAACCACATTTATTGCTTTAACTTCATTATAAAATATACAGAATTTGATAGGGGAGACTTTGTTTACATGCCAAAAGTATAAAATGCTCCAAATAAATATTTGACGTTCACGCATCACACAGACTAAACGATTGATTCCTGAATCAACAACGACAATCAAGAAAATCGAGAAATGTCACGTGCGCGCTAGAGCCGAGCTTCTGATGAGCTTCCGTTTTTGTCAGGCATCTCATCCGACAGCTAACAGTGTTTGTGTTTCTATGAGAAGTGGACACCATCCGTACCTTCACGTACTGACCAGCGAAGTGAGTGACCTCTGCAGTGAACACACCGGATGAGTCCACGGGGCAGATGGGAGCCGAGTCTCTCTGGATGATGTTATAGTCCATGCAGACGCGGTAATCGTCCTGTGAACAGAGGAAACGTTCTGTGAAGTTCAACACATGGGGACTGAGATTCTGAGAACATGAGAGCGTTTCCTGTGACTCGATGAGCAAGCAACAGGGGACAGCCTGGGAAAAATGACAACAATATGATCCTGCTTAAAGTCATGTACGTGATGTACTAATACGCAAAACAAACCTTGAGGACATCAGCTGTAGGTTCTGTTAAACATCACACAAAGAAGCTGTGGGTGGGTCACTTTTAAAATGTATTTCACTACAGATTACAAAATACATGCTTTAGAAAGTCATTACTCAAGTTTAGTCACTTAATCTAAATACTTTAGAATACTTTGGAATACTAATAAGTGTGCAATAAAGTGCAGTGTGCTTGCAGAGAGACTCCTCCCACACTGTCTTCTGATTGGCTGTGATTTTTTAGATTCTATTCAGAGTGCAGTGTCCTTGCCGAGAGACTCCACCCACACTCTCTTCTGATTGGCAGTGAATTTTTAGTGATTTTCTTGCGCTTTCAGCCAGACTCCACCCACACTCTCTCCTGATTGGCAGTGAATTTTTAGTGATTTTCTTGCTTGTGCAGTGCGCTTTCAGCCAGTCTCCACCCACACTCTCTCCTGATTGGCAGTGAATTTTTAGTGATTTTCTTGCGTGTGCAGTGCACTTTCAGCCAGACTCCACCCACACTCTCTCCTGATTGGCAGTGAATTTTTAGTGATTTTCTTGCGTGTGCAGTGCGCTTTCAGCCAGACTCCACCCACACTCTCTCCTGATTGGCAGTGAATTTTTAGTGATTTTCTTGCGTGTGCAGTGCACTTTCAGCCAGACTCCACCCACACTCTCTCCTGATTGGCAGTGAATTTTTAGTGATTTTCTTGCGTGTGCAGTGCACTTTCAGCCAGACTCCACCCACACTCTCTCCTGATTGGCAGTGAATTTTTAGTGATTTTCTTGCGTGTGCAGTGCACTTTCAGCCAGACTCCACCCACACTCTCTCCTGATTGGCAGTGAATTTTTAGTGATTTTCTTGCGTGTGCAGTGCGCTTTCAGCCAGTCTCCACCCACACTCTCTCCTGATTGGCAGTGAATTTTTAGTGATTTTCTTGCGTGTGCAGTGCACTTTCAGCCAGACTCCACCCACACTCTCTCCTGATTGGCAGTGAATTTTTAGTGATTTTCTTGCGTGTGCAGTGCGCTTTCAGCCAGACTCCACCCACACTCTCTCCTGATTGGCAGTGAATTTTTAGTGATTTTCTTGCTTGTGCAGTGCGCTTTCAGCCAGACTCCACCCACACTCTCTCCTGATTGGCAGTGAATTTTTAGTGATTTTCTTGCGTGTGCAGTGCGCTTTCAGCCAGACTCCACCCACACTCTCTCCTGATTGGCAGTGAATTTTTAGTGATTTTCTTGCGTGTGCAGTGCGCTTTCAGCCAGACTCCACCCACACTCTCTCCTGATTGGCAGTGAATTTTTAGTGATTTTCTTGCGTGTGCAGTGCACTTTCAGCCAGACTCCACCCACACTCTCTCCTGATTGGCAGTGAATTTTTAGTGATTTTCTTGCGTGTGCAGTGCACTTTCAGCCAGACTCCACCCACACTCTCTCCTGATTGGCAGTGAATTTTTAGTGATTTTCTTGCGTGTGCAGTGCACTTTCAGCCAGACTCCACCCACACTCTCTCCTGATTGGCAGTGAATTTTTAGTGATTTTCTTGCGTGTGCAGTGCGCTTTCAGCCAGTCTCCACCCACACTCTCTCCTGATTGGCAGTGAATTTTTAGTGATTTTCTTGCGTGTGCAGTGCACTTTCAGCCAGACTCCACCCACACTCTCTCCTGATTGGCAGTGAATTTTTAGTGATTTTCTTGCGTGTGCAGTGCGCTTTCAGCCAGACTCCACCCACACTCTCTCCTGATTGGCAGTGAATTTTTAGTGATTTTCTTGCTTGTGCAGTGCGCTTTCAGCCAGACTCCACCCACACTCTCTCCTGATTGGCAGTGAATTTTTAGTGATTTTCTTGCGTGTGCAGTGCGCTTTCAGCCAGACTCCACCCACACTCTCTCCTGATTGGCAGTGAATTTTTAGTGATTTTCTTGCGTGTGCAGTGCGCTTTCAGCCAGACTCCACCCACACTCTCTCCTGATTGGCAGTGAATTTTTAGTGATTTTCTTGCGTGTGCAGTGCGCTTTCAGCCAGACTCCACCCACACTCTCTCCTGATTGGCAGTGAATTTTTAGTGATTTTCTTGCGTGTGCAGTGCACTTTCAGCCAGACTCCACCCACACTCTCTCCTGATTGGCAGTGAATTTTTAGTGATTTTCTTGCGTGTGCAGTGCGCTTTCAGCCAGACTCCACCCACACTCTCTCCTGATTGGCAGTGAATTTTTAGTGATTTTCTTGCGTGTGCAGTGCACTTTCAGCCAGACTCCACCCACACTCTCTCCTGATTGGCAGTGAATTTTTAGTGATTTTCTTGCGCTTTCAGCCAGACTCCACCCACACGCTCTCCTGATTGGCAGTGAATTTTTAGTGCTTTAGTTGTGAGTGCAGTGTCCTTGCACAGACACTCCTCCCACACTGTCTTCTGATTGGCTGTGATTTTTTAGTGCTTCAATTGAGAGTGCAGTGCGTTTGCAAAGAGACTCGCCCACACTCTCTTCTGATTGGCTGCGATTTATTTTAGTGACTTTCTTGCATATGCAGTGCACTTTCAGCCAGACTCCACCCACACTCTCTCCTGATTGGCAGTGAATTTTTAGTGATTTTCTTGCGCTTTCAGCCAGACTCCACCCACACGCTCTCCTGATTTCGTCACGTCTCGCAGTCATGTCGTGTCTGGCATGGACAGACAAATTGCTTGTTGCTGGAATCTTACAGCACTGCATCTGCTTAGGACACGGCCTTACCCACAATCCCTGAAGGACACAACTTAATGCAAGCACAATGTAGATGTGACTTACAGCTCCAAAGTACGGGGCCTGATGGACCACTCCTGTACCGTCATCATCACGCACGTAGTTATCCACCACCACAGAGAACGCCCCGCTCTCCTTACACTGCGATGAAAAACAAGCATTCGTCAAGATCACATGCAGCTTTATTTTGTCATATCATCCTGACTAATGACTACATTTGAAGGAGTGGATTTGGTGGAGCTTCACCCACTCACAGATGCATGGATTAAAACTGAGCAAAAGAGAGCAACACTTATAGTAAGAAACTTTATTCTAATATGTTCCCTTTAAAGAACGTGAGAGTATGAGATGGTCAGTGCAGCGACACAGCATTGCACGGTTTACCTTGATGAAGTACTCAAAAAGAGGCTTGTATTTTTTGCCCTTCAGGTTCTTGCCAGGAAATCTATAAGACAAAAACACACTTCATCAACACTGGACTACAACAGCGCAGCGGTTAGAGAATTACTGAAATAACTGAAACATCGCGGCAAAACTCTCCTTGACCTTTCGGAACGTGAACACTTACAACGGTCTTCGATTGATCGATACGGCGAAACGGGTGGACGTTGGATTCGAGCGGTTACTCAAGTTGAGAACGGAACGGTCTCAGTTGAATTGTGAACAACAGAATGTAATGAAGAAGAAGGAGTGACGGTCATTCGAGCAAATCTCCAGCTCTCAAAACTGGTCTAGACTGATCTGGTTCTTGACTTCAACTCACTGAATCAATTATTAAAAATGACTCCGCACGTGTCGGTCTGTAATTGCCTGGAAAACAGCGACCCAACAAACACAGAACGTTGCCTCAACGTAGCCAACCTTTTAGCAACGTTGTAACAACATGGCTAAAAGGTTGTTGGTTCCATATTGTGTCGTTAAGGTTGTTACTGTGCTGTCACAATGTTGCCATTCAACCTCGGTTCAGGACTGCTGAAGGTTGTGCTTAGGCTGTCTGGACAACCATTGTACAACATACTCGTCACTGTTCCGAAGTGCATTTTAAATTTTATTCTTCTTCAAGCCATGGGATACGTGAGTATTGCTTATGATTTCTCTTTTAGATAAATAAGATATGTAAATATCCAAACCAAACCGACAATTTTCATGTCTAATGTGAGATTTATTTGTTCTGTTAATAAACTGATAATAGCTGATCATTCACATACCGAGTCGTTTGCGATCGGGTTTGGTGTAAGTTAATGCTAAGTTAAGTAAGTCTATTATATTTGAGCTTAATATAATTAATATACTATAACATATAACATTTTTTCCCCTTCAAATGTATGTTTTGGTAGTGTAATAAATAGTTTTAATAAAGTTGGATTATATGAACTTGTATGGCATTTTTCCTCTTTAAAGTTTCAGAGCTGGTTTTACATTAAAAATAACAATTAATGATTAACATTATTTAAAAAAAAGTGTTCCATGTTCATCTTGTGTACGATTATTAAGAGATTGACCACACAAAAAAAATAAATACATAAAAAAATAAGATGCAGAAAAGGTCATATAATATTAATAATCAGGTATAAAAATAAATGTGGTCGGAACGTCGTGTTGCAGTTGCTACAGTTGCAACAGCCTTTAGTGTCTTACAATTCAACGTTGCTATAATGTTGCGAGCACGTGGACGATCAACGTTGCCACAGTCAAAATGGAACGTGGCAGCGACGTTGTAGCAACGTAAATGTGTTTGTTGGGGACCAGAGCGGTGTTCAACAAATGAAAGAACATGACGCAAATGTCATACAGAGGTTTGGAACAACATGAGGCGAGTAAATGAGTGAATTGTTTTTACACAAACATCAAGAGGTGCGGTGAAATCCATGGGTTGCTCAATGTAATGATAAAAACTATGGCCTGCAGAAGCTCCAGCGACAACATCTGTCCACAGCACACGTTCGCACGGCAGGAACTAGGAATGATTTTAGTTCTATGGGGAACTAAATTACGGAGTAAGGTCTAACCCAACACTATAGGAACTATCAGGGGCGTAAGTGTACGTGGACTGGTCATTTTTAAAAAGCTGTGTAAACCGATTTACTTCACGAACACTCACGATGAAAGTCGTCATGGGAGATTTCATCTCCTAGCCCCACTTTCTGCTCTTTCAGTCACGTCGATTATGCGTTCCCATCTCCGCTAACCCATGTCGCATCCTCCGTTCAACGCTTTTCAGCGTTTGTAAATGCCGCGCTTAACTCTTAAGCGCCGTTGGATTTCTGCGTCCACTCGTTATGGAGCGCGTCAAATTGACCCTAATTGGATTCGATACAATTCCCCAAAAAACGACAGATTCGGGTACAAACTGTAAATTTATCAACATTTGTCAAATATTCCAAAAAAATACATATCTGAAGATATGATTCAATGAAAAAAAAATTTTTTTTTACGTTTTTGTTTTGACAAAATTTGAAAATAAACAGAACATTTATAAATATAATAAATACATTTTTTAACTTTTTTTTTTTTCTTAGAACATCATAACTGAACTATTAAATGTAACTGTACAGTGAAAATATGTACTTTTCCCAAGTTGGCTGTTTTGTGAACTCGTTTCATAAAGTCGAGAGCTTTCTGGATCAGAACTTCACACTCATGCTGCTGGTTAAAACATGTTTCTGTGTTGAAATAAGTGTGGAAACCTCATTTTTTAGCTTCGTAAGGTAGTAAAACAATAAAATAACAAAATATACCCAAGAAATGTTGTTATTTTGGGTCAGTACAGTTGCTTTAGAGCGTTGAGATATGCGGGTCAAATTGACCCGGCGAACGTAACAGTGATTTTGTTTGTATGTGTCAAAAAACACCAGCATATTGAAACTTTGCATGATGATAAATGAGAAAAAGTCACAAAATATCAAGTATTTCCAACAACTAGAAAATCTAAACGGGTCAAATTGACCCGCAACGTAACACGAGGGTTAAAGACGCGGCTGTCGGCTGCTTCAGGGTTCCTATTTCCGGAGTGAATGCAACCAGGAACATGACCGGGGGGAGAAATTAGTTCCTATAACGGTGTTCTTACAACTATTTGGTGCGAAAGCCGCTCTTGACTGACAGGTTGACCCCGCCTTTACCTTCATCATACAGGTCGACGCCTATCAAGATCATTACAGCGATATTTCTTCCCGTTCCTGTACACTGTGAACAATAATGATGGCTGAGGAGTGAAAGAGTCATCCCATCTCAACACATTCCTCTGCTGGTAGGGTAGTTATCGCTTCTAACGGCTCGCCTTGAAGCCTGAAGTTGGCCATAATTTAATATAAAATAGTCAAGCAGAATAGCTCGCCTTGGCGCGGACTGTCTTCAGAATTTTGTGATGCTACTCAACACGATCCGATCCAACTGGTGTCGCTTGCGACGGCGTCCGCGTGATGAACCGTTGAGAGAAATCGGCTACATTTTTTGACGTGCGTGTAGACCCTCATGGGAAGAAATGACGAATGATTTTGATAGGGTGGACACGAGCGATGACGGTGGGGGCGGAGCCTGATCACAGGTCGAGCTGTCAGTCAAAGACAGAGGTGATGTCACAGGAGCTCCCGTAGCTCTGAGGTCACGCTCAAAGCGATTCCCATAGTGAAGCAGAAGAAAGTTGGGAAAAGAACAACTCTTCTTGAGCTTCTTATTCCAGTCACAGCATCACCTCGTGAAGAACATTAATCAAAAGCAGAGAGATATTAATCAATAATAGCAATTCGGCTCAGGATTAATCCCACAATACCTCAGTTTACTGTTATCAGCCCACCACACCGCATGCTGCTCAACACACACACACACACACACACACACAAACACAACCACACAGACACACACACAAAATCACTCACACACATCATAACACACACACACATACACACAATCACAATCAGACACACACACAAACACACACACACACACACACACACACGAACACACATCATAACACACACACACATACACACAATCACAATCAGACACACACACGAACACACATCATAACACACACACAACCACACAGACCTACATACACATACAATCACACACACACATACACAAACACACACAAAATTACTCACACACACATCATAACACACAAGCACAAATTCACACATCACAATCAGACAGACACACACACACACCATAACACACACATACACACGCATAGACACACAATCATACACACACACACACACACACACAGTCACACACACACACAAAATCACTCACACACACACACACACACAGTCACTCACAAGGACACCTCCAGAGTTTTTAAAATCCAATTGAGGTATTTTAAGACCCTTTTATGAAATGCACAAATAAAATGAACACAGTAAGGGAGGGGTGTGGCCATGTCTATGCTAAGATACTGAACTGCAGTGCAAAATTACAATAAAATAAACACGATTTAAACCATTTTACAAATCAAATAATTAATTCCAGCTTTCTTATGAATCTCCCAGTTAACTTTTAACAAGCTGCGTAAAAATATCAACCTCCGCATCGGCCTGAACAAAAACGGCAGAAGCGCTGAACGAAAGTGCAAATTCCCTCTCAGGTGCCACTACTGGAACAGCAGAAATATAGCGGTTGCCCCGGTTACCGCTGTAAACAAAAACACTACTTTGAGGTGTCACAATACGGAGATGAAAAGAACATTCTGCAGGCAGTTCCCAGTTCAGATGAGGCGTTTTGACTTTGAAAAGTGCCGCCTTCTGAAGTTTCATAATCACAATATTCCCGTGTTCAACTTTAAGACCTCTGGAAAGACTTAACTTCAGACATTAGAGACTTTTTTCATCCTAATGAACTCACTTGTCCAGAATGGTGTATTCAGTGTCACATTTGAAGAGCGCGACGAGTCTGGCCTCCATCATGATGTAAATCTTCTGCGAGCTGTTATCTGAGACACACAGATGAAACGGGATTTCAGCAAGACCACAGAACGCATCCCAGTCATTAAAACGCTGATGAACAGGCAGCGGAAGCTCGCCGCGGGGTAAAGTGCGCCACATGGGTCGGGGTAAGATGTGCCGGCCGTGTCTTACATTGACAGCATGTGACAGTAACAACGCGTCACGGAACTGTCAATCACGGCCGTCTCGGAATCACAGATTCGAATGAGGACGTTCGAAGCGCTCTGATGCTACGACACACATGGGGAGAGACAAACAATGCGAGAGCGTCAATAAAAGATCGCACTTCCCCAGGGCAGGTTGGGAAATGATTGTGGAGCACCGACACAGACAGACTCCTGTCATTGGTATTCAGCACGTCTCTCTCATGCAGCAGAAGCCGCGGCGCTGGACCCACGGGCTCACGGCGCCCCCTGTCCGCCGCTGCAGGACACCGCAGCCGCACCACAAACTGGGTCAGGCTTTTACTCGGGGATCTTTAGAGGAGATCCAAAGCCACGCACGCTATAAAAAGACCACAAAGAGCTCGTTTTTACAGACGACGCTCTTTTGAAGTGACCTGATTCGAGGTTTCTCGTCGACTGCGGCAGGTGAAGGAGGAGCGTGAACCCACGTGTGACGGGAACGTTCAACGGCCGACCAAATACACTTTTTTTACTATTATATTTTACATTCATTTTGGTGAGGTCGAATGGAATTTGTCTAAACCCTTTTTTCTATCATTTAAGCACCAAATACACATAAAAATACATCAAATTTTAAGGAACTGATTGTTGGTTTGTAGCTATTGTAGTCTAAGACGGCTCCACCCGCTTGTCCCATGTCGGGTCGTGGGTGCTGATCAATGCACATCGTCCCTTTTTTCACTAAAGCTCCAGGTGAAAGATTGAAATCACAAAAAAAGGGCAAAACAAAAATGCAATAATATAAAACCTCAACAGATTTCGCTACCCTAGTGACGTAGGAAGGGGATCTGCACGTTTCCACCCACGGAGCCGCTATTTTTTGTTTTCGCAGCGTTCCAGATCTGATCACAGCTTGTGAGTTTCATTGCCGTTGAACAGTTCTAATCATAAGTTTTATGTCGTTGCTACGATTTAAATGGCAAATATATGTCTTTTTGTGATCGATTACTATTTGCATTACCATAGTTTTTCTGATTAAATGGTGTATGACATCGTATCTAATCTCGGTTCGACTGATATATGAACGCGACACGGACCGAAGACGTGTAAACCAACCAAAAACAGGACGTGATGTCACGAGATGTGACGCTACGAGTCACTGATGTGAAGATCGGAGTATCAAAATGAGTCGTGGAGCGACGAGGAGGTGAAGTTTCTGGAAATCCTGCTGCTGTTTTGAACGTTTTGAACATTTGATGAGCTCTTCGTGATTCTCAGCTGGTAAAATAAAGCATGACGGCGTTTAATCCAGAACACAGCGTTGTTTTGAATGTTCAGTAAGCGAGTCCGTCGCTAAATATACGTCATAAAAGCGACCGATCGGGTCGTGACCGTATCCCTACGCCTTCGGTTCGGTCACTTCAGGTTCGCTGTTAAAAATGCCAGTGTGAACGCTGAGCGGACCAGGACCAGATGTTCTGTTTTGTTAGGCTGTGTTCACACTTGTAGTTCGTTTGATCCGGACCAAAAAACAAAAACAGAACATCTAGTCCTGGTCCGCTCAGCGTTCACACTGGCATTTTTAACAGCGAACCTGAAGTGACCGAACCGAAGGCGTAGGGATACGGTCACGACCCGATCGGTCGCTTTTATGACGTATATTTGGCGACGGACTCGCTTACCGAACATTCAAAACAACGCTGTGTTCTGGACTAAACGCCATCATGCTTTATTTTACCAGCTGAGAATCACGAAGAGCTCATCAAATGTTCAAAACATTCAATTTCCTCCGTTGTACAGAAACTTCTCCTCCTCGTTGCTCCTCGACTCATTTTGATGCACCGATCTTCAAATCTCGTGACATCACGTCCTGTTTTAGGTTCGTTTAGGTCCGTGTCGCGTTCATATATCCATCGAACCGCACCAGAGTTCGTTTGGAAGCGGATCGAGACCCGTCTTTTTAGCGCACCAGGGTTCACGTGTGTTCAAACAAACCGAGCGATCGCATCAGGGTTCGATTTAATCCATCCAAACATGACGCACCCTAAATCTGAATCGGGCTTGAATTGGTTTAAAATCTTTAATATTTACAACCGAGTAGAGCTCGTGGTTACGGTAGGGGGCGTGACGTTTCCGAACACACGCTGCCAATCACAACACACCGCGCCGACTAACCAATCACTGCATATTTAGTATTTCAGAAGGAGGGGTTTCACCGAAACTGTGAAAAATAGTGAACCATCAAGCATGAACGCATATTCTAGTCCACCTCAAAAAGAAAACCG
>CM074312.1:8322427-8327427 GCA_037194245.1 Opsariichthys bidens
ATTAGAAACAACATTGTTAGTTTTTGTGCAGCATCAGATTTTAACGTTTTAAAGAGTTAAAATCCTGATTTTTTTTTTTTAATTTAGTAGTTTTGATCTGGACTGAGGCTGATTAATAGATTTAAGCAAAAAAATATTTATCTGATAGATTTTTAAAGCCACGAACATGACGAAAGGGTCGTGAATTTGAACAATGCACAAGAGTTAAAGGCAACAAGAATGTTTTTAACCGGGAACTGTGAACTTACAAGCATATTTAACGACAAAGAATGTTAAAACGGCGTAATGTATATGAATTTGATTATGTGCTTTTCCATTTGGTTGTGAGTGCAGAGAGATCCACCCACATGATTGTACAGTCTTACAGAAAATCAAATGAAGTCTAACTTGTAAGACTACTCTTACGCTGGCGTAGACAGACAAATCGCTTATTTCTGGAATCTTATCGCATCCTGATTGTGTGGATTCCTACTGAGATGACTGGATTTTGATGAACAACAGTACATGTGAAAACGCTCACTCTCCAGCAGAGCAACACAATATACAGGCCAATGGAAAATATATTTTTAAAGTGTTCGTTCACCCAAAAATGAACTTCAGTCATTGATTCCTCTCCCTCATAAGACCTTCGTTCATCTTCAGAACACAAAATGCGACGGTTCAGTGAGTCTCTATCGACAGCAAGACACTAAAACACATTTAAAACAGGTCATGTGACTACAGTGGTTCAACCTTAATGTTATAAAGAGACGAGAATACTTTCTGTGCGGCAAAAAACCATTTATTCAACAGATTTCAAAACACTGATTCATGAAGCTTTACGAATCTTTTGATTCGAATCAGTGGTTCGGATCGTGAATCAAACTGCCAAACTCACGAGAACCATTGAAATTGCGAATCACTCGTGACGTAACGAAGCCTCGTTTACTGAAATCACGTGACTTTGGCACCGATTCGACACAAAAGATTCGTGAAGCTTCATGAATCGGTGTTTTGAAATCGTCCAGCACTAGATATTGTTGAATAAAGTCGTTTTTTTTTGCCGCAAAAAATGTCACTTAAGGTTGAACCACTGTAGTCACATGACCCGTTTTAAGTATGTTTTTAGTAGCTTTCTGGACATTGAAAGTGTAAATTATCTCACCGAACCATCGGATTTCATCAGAAATATTTTTTCCTTTGTGTTCTGAAGATGAACGAAGGTCTTACGGGTGTGAAAAACTTCATTTTTGGGTGAACTAACCCTTTAAATGTAAAAAGTATAAACATTTTTCATGATTTGTTTTCATGACTGGAACACAAAGTGCCGTGTCTCACATTACCGTACAATTTCAATCAAGTTCAGAAGTTCAAATTACTGTGCGAATGAAAATGACTGCGTGCGACTAAAATATTTAGTGACCACAATACTTGAAAATATTTTGAGTTGTATGATCTTCCACTCCTGGACTGAAGCGAGTGGTTTGTGATTCTCACCACGGGCAGGCCGTGACAGTCCCAGCCGAAGCGGCGGTCCACGTGGAAACCGTTCTGATGGGCAAACCTGGTCACAATGTCCTTGATGGTTCCGGCCAGGATGTGGCCGTAGTGAGGCAGACCGGTGGCAAAGGGCGGCCCGTCGTAGAACGTGTACCTGACAAACCAATCAATGAGAGCTACATGTATTAGTATTTAAAACTCATTCCTAGGCAACTGAATATTTCAGCGGGAGAGCGTGGTAAGATCCGTCAGCGGCTTGTGATTGACAGATGCACATGGGAAAACTCATTTCTATGTAATGTGCATGTAAATTTGCCCAGGTGTAAAATGTTTAAAGGCGGTAAACACAATAATATTATGCATATCGCCCAACATATCCATAAACATCGAGGCATGAATTACTATTAAAAGCCGTTAAAAACCGCACACTTCGGGGTAAGATGTGTCAGTGAACGTGGCCTACAAACGCAGGTAATATATGTTTGCATAAGATGCCCTAATATTAAACAATCACAAACAATCCAGTCCCTCCAGAAAAAATTGTTGCGGGCAAAAATCCTTGATTACGCGGCACGTTTTCTTCAAAAATGCGATGGGATATTTTTGCAATTTTATGCGATGAAATTGCGGGAACTTGCATTGATGCAAAAGAGGAAAGAAAGGCGATTCCCAACATGTCACTTCTGATCACTTCAAGACACTAAATCACTGAATACTGAAGTTCTCCTTCCGATTTATTTCAGAGCTGCATGAACACACGGCTTACAAAACACTGAGTCAAACAAGTTCTGTCGCTTCACCGAAGGAATATTCAAGCACTTCTGTAAAGATGAATAAATAAGATATAAAGAAATAAAGCTGTTTTACAGAGGAAGCTCTACTAAACACACGTCTTCTGTTAAATGAAGCGCTTCCAGTCTCTCACTGCAGCGTGAATCATTTCACACTCTACTAATATACAGCGTCGTCTGCGGTCCGACACGCAGCTGAATAATCTGTCATGTGACACACAAGCTGCTTCCCGCTTATTTTTGTGGTCAAATGAGAATGATCTGCGCTCTTCATCACGGGTTTGCAGACGATGTTCATGACGTCACTTCGTGAGGTTCCCACGGCAACAGAGGGAAATAATGGCGCTTTACTTGTGTGACGTGAACGCAACGTTTCTCAACTTTCTGCTTAGATATACGTGACTTTTTTGCAACGAAAATACAGGGATTGTGAAATCACGCATATTTGGCTTGCTGAAATCGGCAATTTATGGGGCGTATTTGAAAAAATGCGTTTGGCTGATTATGCATGAAATCAAGCGATCGCATTTCCGGAGGGACTGAACAACTCAACGCCTCAAGTTGACAGCACACATCCTGAAAGATACTCCGCTTTACTTCCCGTCTAGAGGACAACTTCAAGCGGCACAGCTTACCCCGCTCTCCCCTATTCACTACACAAATCACCTGGGCCGGTTCTTGGACTGCTTCAGACACTCCTGGAAACAGTCCTTCTGCTCCCAGAGCTGCAGGATTCGCTCCTCCTCCGTGGGGAAGTGGATGGATTCTGGCACGGCTTCCACCATTCTGACTGGAGAACAAAACACCATCAGACACACACACACGCTTTATGATTTCACTAATGATGGAGGTCATTCTCGGAGTAAACTTCATTATTTCCAGCGAAACATTCAAAATCGACAATATTACAGTTTATTGTAAATGATTTAACGGGGTTTTTGTGCTAAATTCATGAATCTCTTCTCTGATGACGAGGGCGGGGCAACCTGTCACTCACATCAGATCCACCAACGGCAATCCAATCAACTCCCCACAGACACAATCAAGCCCCGCCCCACATTTGTTCTTGTTTGAGAAGCACTTCACTCGTATAAACGACACAATAGAGCAGAAAAGACCAAAAACCTCCATTTCTTGCGGACATCTTCAGTTTCAGCCTCATACGACTTCAGGAGAATTATAATATACAGTCATATGAAACACTGTCTACACGTTTGGGACAACAAGCTGCGTGAACGACGACAGAAACATGAGTGAAATTTTCCTTAAAATTCAAAACTATTTTTCGAGTCGTTTTCTTTGTGAGGGTGTTTTTTTTTAATGAACAATAGTTGCTACACAAGACCAGGAGACTGAAGCACAAAACCAGTTTGGTTGTCAATTTCACTTTCATTTTTCTGACCAGCCATCTGACGTCACTGTGCTCGTCACAGATATTTCATCATTTAGCAGACGCTTTTATCCAAAGCGTTTGCAATTATAGTACAATATTTAAATATTTAAAAATAAATTAGTGACTGGGAACGCCCCCTGTTTTGTCTCTTCAGGCGCTACTACATTTTTTTTTCTCTATCGTATGAATGTTATGCAAATAGATACATCACCTACGTCACATCACTGCCCATATAAGGCTTTTCCGGTAAAAAAATAAAGCATTAGCCATAATATATAAGTTAAATAATGAGGCAGGGTCGTTGTATTATTATGTATATTACACGAGAGTTCATAAACATTTAAGCGACAAAACTGTTGCAACTGCTTACACGCGAACAGAGCGAATATAAGGACAAAACTCTCTCCAACATCCTCTCTTTTAAAGTGTTTGTCATTAACTGCAGCAAAGCACGTTATGGACATTATGATTAAGTTGTTTTGAAGTGTAAATATAAACACAGCGGCTCCTCCATCACACACGCGCACGAGCGCGCGCTCGTCTCTACGGTCACAGTTCGCCGGTATTACGATCGTGTTTCTCTATATATGTGATCCGTAAGCACCGAGCAGTGAGTTTATGTGTTTAGTGAGTGCGTGTATAAGTTCTGAATGAAGACGAGACTCACATGCGGATCCACAGCCGGTGAGCAGAGACAGCGGAAATGATGCAAGTCACTGGACATCATGCAAGCGCCTCTATACATAATAAAAGTCTGCACTAGATCTCACACACACACACACACACATACATACATACACATATATATATATATATATATATATATATATATATATATATATATATATATATATATATATATATATATATATATATATATATATATATATATATATATTGTACATTATTGATGTCCACTGGTATATATATATATATATATATATATATATATATTATTATTATTATTTTAGATGTTAAAAAAGTTTTTTTTTTTAATTTTACTATGTGAGTGCTTGCAATGCAGAATGGTATTTATTTGTGTAATATTTTTTTTTCCTTTAATTCGCCGGCACTTAACTCACACAGTCCTTGACAGGGCTGGGTGGGTCACTTTTAAAATGCATTTCACTACAGATTACAAAATACATGCTTTAAAAAGTCATTTGTAACGTATTTCGTTACATTACTCAAGTTTAGTCACTTCATCTAAATACTTTAGAATACTTTGGAATACTAATAAGTGTGAAACAAACACAAAAAAGGTCATTGAGAGTTTTTATCTCACAATTCTGACTTTTTCCCTCAGAATTGAGTGATATAAAGTTGCAATTGTGAGT
>CM074312.1:8334927-8502427 GCA_037194245.1 Opsariichthys bidens
ATGAGCCCTGGCTGATAGCCTCACGGGCCCCCGAGATAAGAATTTTTTTTCCCTCCGCCCACCAGGCTCTACGGTTGGGGGCTTGTATCTCGGGAACGGCGCGGCGAAAAATTCTGAATCTCGGCTCGGTGGAAGGTCTCGGGGGTCTGCAGCGAACGGCGCCGGTCCCGAGTTATACGCGGCGCAACGTAAACCTTTCGGGGCTGATATCTCGGGAACGGCGGGGTCTGGAGGGCTGGGGCAGGCGTCCCCGGAGAGAGCGGTCCGGGGCGGCGGGATTCGGGCGCTAGAGGCCGCGGAAGATCGGGTGCTCCCCGAGCCCCGGGAAGGATGTGTTCGGGCAAGGGGCGGGAGAGGAGCATTCCACCCGAGTTTGAGCGCTCTGGGTCTTTGGGTTCCCGAGTTGTGAGCGAAAGTCTGCCGAAAACCAACCGATTTAATGAGCCATTCGCAGTTTCACTGTACCGGCCGTGTGCACTTACACCTGCATGGCTTAATCTTTGAGACAAGCATATGCTACTGGCAGGATCAACCAGGTAGCCGCCACTCTGTCCGGGAGCGAGGGGGCGGGCGGGCTGCGGGAGGGGAGAACCGGGGCGCGTGCGGCGGGAACCCCCCGTCCGCTACCCAACTCTCCGTCTCACCCCGGGCGGGAGACGACTTGAGGAAGGGGTTGGCCGCTGAGTCGCGGCCGTCACTGGGGAAAGCGTGCAGAGACGGCGGCGGGGAGGACGCACGAGTCGGGCGAGAGACGTAACGGAAAAACCGCCTCCGAACCCGCCCGTCCCGCCTCCGAGGCTGACCGGCCGTCTGAGTCTCCCAGGGACGGAGCGCCCGCGAGGGGCCTCCATCGGATAAAATAAAGCGCTTCGCGGGGAGGTGCGCTCTGGCCAAGGCGGCCGTCTCCGGCCGGGCATAAAGGCCTGCCCCCGGCGCTTCGATCTGTCCCATCGATCAGTACCGCGGAGCCCCCCGTAACCGATCTTTAGTCTCCGGGACTTTATGGTTCTTGGGCTTTTTCAACACTTTTTTTTTTCAACACTCGCCAAAAACCATCGGGCGCTTTTCAAAATGGGGGGCGCCCGAGAACCTCCGTTTTCGGCAGACTTTCCATTATAACTCGGGAACCCAAAGACCCAGAGCGCTCAAACTCGGGTGGAATGCTCCTCTCTCGGCCCTTACCCGAACACATCCTTCCCGGGGCTATTATTTGCTATTTTTAGGTCTCCCAAATCACACTGCCACCAGCTCTTACTGACAGAAATAAAGTTCACAGAGCTGCTGACCTGCAACATTTCTATGTGATGTTACTTTTCACTCAAATATCTATGGAAGCCCGTTTCTGCCACTGAAAAAAAAAAAAGATTTTTGCGACTTTGTATCTCAGAATTCTGAGATTAAAAAGTAAGAATTGTGGGATATAAAGTCAGAATTGTGGGATAAAAAGTCAGAATTGCGAGATATAAAGTCAGAATTCTGGGATAAAAAGTCAGAATTCTGGGATATAAAGTCAGAATTCTGGGATAAAAAGTCAGAATTCTGGGTTATAAAGTCAGAATTCTTGGATAAAAAGTCAGAATTCTGAGTTATAAAGTCAGAATTCCTAGATATAAAGTCAGAATTCTGGGATAAAAAGTCAGAATTCTGGGATAAAAAGTCAGAATTCTGGGATATAAAGTCAGAATTCTGGGTTATAAAGTCAGAATTCTTGGATAAAAAGTCAGAATTCGGAGTTATAAAGTCAGAATTCTGGGATAAAAAGTCAGAATTCTTGGATATAAAGTCAGAATTCTGGGATAAAAAGTCAGAATTCTTGGATATAAAGTCAGAATTCTGGGATAAAAAGTCAGAATTCTTGGATATAAAGTCAGAATTCTTGGATATAAAGTCAGAATTCTGGGATAAAAAGTCAGAATTCTTGGATATAAAGTCAGAATTCTGGGATAAAAAGTCGCAAAAATCTTCTTTTTTTTCAAGTGTTGGAAACAGGCTTGCATAAATATCTTCACTGAATGTCATGCTGTAAGAAAAACCATAGCAGATGTACCATCAGTACTCTATTTATTTCATAGAAATGATTCTACCTGTTATTTGCTACGGAGAAAAGTCAAAGAAAAACAGCACAAATGTACAAGTTGAAATTTACTTTACATAAATACACTAACCAGACGTGCACACTGTATAATCCGTACGCATTATCTGAAATATGAATGACCGTCATCATCTACTACTCTGATGCTAGATGTTTTATTTCCCGCCCAAAAACCCCAGACAAAATAGATCAACCCACCTATGTAACCCATACTACACGAACAAAGATGTCCCATCGTTTTATTTGAGCAAAAACAACAACTTAAAGCAACACACCCCACATCTACGAGTGCATCTACAACCAAAAGAACATCATTTTAAACATCTGCATTCATTAAAACCATAAAAATAAAAACAATACGACTTTTCCACTATCTTGTTTTTTTAATTCAATGTGCTTAGGGCCGATTTTATGAAGAGTAGAGTGAAGTTATCTTTTGAATTCTAGCTTTATGCTGACGTATTATTATTATTATTTTTTCCGTGATTGATTTGTCCAGCATGAGGTAGCTTAAAAATAAAATTAAAACTGGGCTTCGGACCACTTACGCGAACGGTCTCTACACAAGCGAATCATTCGATGTCTATCGGGCCGTTGGAGAAAAAAAGCAGGGTGTTTTAAAAGATTAGCACCATTGATTATGTTTTAATGCACAGTCATTTACATACACTGTGGCGACAAGAAAGACGAACACTTGCATGTGATTGGCAGAGTGCATGTGAGTCAAATAATCGTAGATGAAAACGCTCAAACACTACACTGACGTACAACTCTTGATCCAAATGCACGGGAGGGGAGGGATAGCACCTTAACAATAAATAAATAAAACCGAGGACGCACTTCAACTTCTGTCGTTTTTGGCTGGCATGCTCCCTTATGTACCGTTCGGTTCGATTGTGAGATTTGTTTTCCCGGAGGGCTGAGGGTGGAGATGGGAGAGCGTCTGCCGGTCAGTCACAGGTGAGTACTGCTAGTGCCGATCAGTGCATGTCCTAAAAAATACTTTCGGAAGCACTTTTTCTTCTAGTCATAAAAAGATGTCCCACTCAAAAAGGTCTAGTTCTTTAGTTCCTCACTCTCAAGTGTGTGTTCGTTCTGCATCCAGGTTTCATCTTTACAAGAAACAGACGGCGCCCACGTCCACTCCGAACTCCTGATTTGCTCCTCCAATGTCCATAGGGGCGATGTCCACGATGGGTAGGCGGGAAGTCTTCTGGGATTTGTACTCGATGACCGTCTTGCTCCATTGTCCTGTGTGTTTCTGTAGGGGCAAAAGATCACAGTCACAGTTTTGGAGCGAGCTTTACAAACTGACGTTAACGATATGGACTCGACAGTAAAGCGTGACGACATGTGAGTAACTGTGTTCATTCTAACGCCTGATCTGATGTTCATGTACAGTCAGATGTTCTTTGTTTATGTGCTACACTCAGGGCTGGGTGGGTCACTTTTAAAATGTATTTCGCTACAGATTACAAAATACATGCTTTAAAAAGTCATTTGTAACGTATTTCGTTACATTACTCAAGTTTCTAAAGTTTACTTTAGAATACTTTGGAATGCTAATAAGTGTGGAACAAACACAAAAAAGGTCATTGTAAGTTTTTATCTCACAATTCTGACTTTTTCCCTCAGAATTGTGTGATATAAAGTTGCAATTGTGAGTTATAAAGTCAGAATTATGAGATATAAACTCGCAATATTGAGAAAAGTCAGAATTATGAGATATAAACTCTAAATACTAAATTCACAATTGCAAGAAAAAGTCAGTATTGCAAGTTTAAATCTCCCAATTCTGACTTTATAACTTGCAATTGTGAGTTTAAATCTCGTAAATCTGAGAAAAAGAAGTCAGAATTGTGAAACACAAACTCACAATTGTGAGGGAAAAAAACTAATTGTGAGAAAAAGTCGCAGTGACAAGTGAATTATAAAATGACTCACAAAACATGAAAACAGTGGAAAACATGAAACTGAACTCGTCTTTTTCAGACGGTCAGAGTCAGAGAATCACCAATCGCTGTTTAAATGACATTAAAACTCAAAGTAATCACTTTGGTAATCTAAAACACTTTTCAGATGGAACTGTAATCTGATTACCACCCATTTCAAATCAAACACAGTCACTCAAATTTTGTATTTTAAATGCGTAACGAAGTTACTTGTATTTCGTTACTCCCCAACCCTGGCCACACTTCACATTGTTTCTCTTTGTAGGATGAAATTAATCTGTTATTTAAACTGCAATTAAATAATAAATGTAAAGCGATCAAAGAACGCTCCCTTGGCAGTCGCTGGAGCTGTCAATCAAACATCTGAGTTGTGGATTCGCGCCAAAACTCCCGTAATATTCAACAAATCCCAATGTGTTTGCTCTATTAATTACGATGAAAGCATTCGTTAGTGTACATAAATTGACGAGATCGCTGCATTCATGATCATCACTGCAACCTCTCATGCCATGATCTAAATATAATCCGCACTATACACGATGAGTTAACCTTGAGAGCTCTAATCCTAAATGTTTTTAAGAGAGTTAAACATATAATACTAAAGCTATTTCATATGCAAAGATATCAGCCAATCACAAGAGTGGGCGTTTACTCTGAAGTCTCACAAAAATGCCCCTTTAAACAAATCTACTATGCCCATTTTTGTTGTAAAAAAAACACTAACAGCAGAAGTGCAGCACAGGAAACATTATAAAACAATGCAGTTCATGACCCCGTTAATCTATTTATTTATTTTTTTTTTCAAGTTTTTGCATGCCGACTGAGGGCGGCAAACTTCTCCCGCTTTCCTGAGATGTTCTCAATGTCTACTTACTCCCTTTGTATCATTTTGCTGTAATGAAACTTTTACGGGTTACATTCGCTTCCGTGCATATTCAATAGAGGACTAAAGCATTTCCTCACCTTGCAACCATCCTCAAGAACACTGTATGTGAAGCGACTGTTGCCCTCGGCTCGGATCTCCACATCATTGGATCCCTGCAGCAGAAGAGCCTTCTTCAGGTTGCCAGTGGCCTCATCCAGATAGGCGATGCTGTTCTTGCAGTGGTAGGTGAGGTTCTGCGAGGCCTCTGTGGACAGCAGTCTCAGGAAGGTCATCTGAATACTTGCCGTATTAGGTGCCAGATTGTTGTCTCCATAGCCAAACTGCGGCAGTGAAAACAGTTCATTAGCCAGAGATGATCTGAGCCCTAAATAATAGCTTTGAAAATGGTCTTGAATCCAACTCAAGGAGCGGAAACCGAGGAACTCACTTGGAATCCACCGTTCATGGCTTCTCCGAACCAAACATGTTTGCGTTCAGCTCCCTTGTTGGTCCACCAGTTCTTGCGTGGGATGTTGGTGGGTTTTGGATAGACGCAACTCTCGCCGGTCTCCATGTTGCAGAACACCTTGATGGCATCAACGGTGCAGCCCTGGTTAGGATCGATCCAGTACTCACCTAGAGAGAGAGACAAAACTTTCTTAATCCCACACATTTTCCCTATTCTTCACAAGGCCTCACTGGGAGCGTGTGGCACTGACCACGCTTGCCTCGGACACAAACTCACCGCTCTTCCAGTCTGGGTGGCAGAGTTTCAGGTCTCTGCAGGTCCGGGCCGGACTCTTTTTAGTCCCATCAGGGCTACGAATGCTTTCGACCTGGTTGTTTAGGGATTTCAGAGTGGCGTCCACCTCGGCATCGTGCTGACGGTTGCCTTCTGCGGCTTGGTCTGCCCTCATGTACCTCGAGGGGTCAGGACCCTTTTCAAGTTGAGACAGACCAGCAAAAGCAGACATGTCGATGCCAGGTCCCGGTGGGCCGGGAAGACCAGGGGGTCCAGGATTTCCAGGGGGACCCTATGGAGAAGCAGTGTATTTTACTGATCGTTATTGTCATAATAGGGGCATTTCAAGACCAGAGTAGTCCTGGAATACCCCCAACCGTACACCTTTTGGGAGTCTCCCTTATCTAACATGCCCATTTCAGGTCTTGGAGTACGTGACAGTTCGGTTGAATCAGGTGAGGCAAACCAAATGTGAAGGGTTGGAGGTACTTCATGGATACTCCAGGAAGGTTAGGAACCAATCTGTAAATCTAGTCTTCTCTTTGCTACTCACGGATGGCCCGGTCTCTCCAGAACGACCACGAGGTCCAGGGGGTCCAATAGGTCCGGGCGAACCATTTGCTCCATCTTTTCCAGCTGGCCCAACAGGGCCTGGGGGTCCCTGGAAAGAGACAGAAAGTCTAAGTCTCAGCTCCGTGTCACCTGTTCGCATAGTCCCAAGGTTTCTAATCCTGAGTTTACTTCCAACCTCCTCCAAAAAACTAGTTTTCAAGACCTTGATCAGTTGTGTTTGAGGTTGGAGCTAAACTCTGGAATATATCTGGAGTACGTACTCTTGCTCCACCGGGTCCAGAAGGTCCAGAAGCACCTTGGTCACCGGGCTGGCCCTGTGAGTGGATTGTACAGGAGTTATCGTATCACATCTTACCTCAGTATTTGCACATGGAATGGTTTAGCTCAAACAACAGAAAGAAATAGCAACTTACAGGAGGCCCAGGCAGACCTTGAAGACCGGTGAAACCTCTGTGACCTTTCTGTCCTCTCTCACCCGAATCGCCAGCTTCTCCCTTATCTCCCCGTGGCCCTTGTGGTCCCTGTGATTAATGGACATGGGCATTACACTTATTTTTATGCACGCATTGACGCATTAAGCAGAATTTGGGTTTCAGCAGTGACGAATATAAATGACTGGTTTGGCAATTGGCAGCGATTTTTGTTCCTATGTGCAGCTTGTCAGTGAAGTATGGCTAAATGCTGCTCCATCTGAAAGCTAGAGGGCGCTCTCACACAGAAACTCCAAATATGCCCAGCAGAAGAAACATAACGCATGTCATTCCAGGAAATCCCTATGGCATCATCCTATTGCTGTAGCTGCATAAACCAAAGATTGTTCAAACATGACTAATAAACACACGACTATGACAATATATGGTTCTTCAAGCCTATTTTCATAATAATAAAGTATATTTATATTGCATTGCTAATCGACATACCCTTATCACTGTATAGAATACTATGAAATAATATTTTGTGAAGCCACATAATCTCCCAGAAGGATGCTTTCAAACACTTGACTGACATTATGAAGTGTGTTTGGAGTAAAATCATTTGACTAAATGTTGTCTTTTGTTGGACATGAGGTTCATAAATGCTTCTCATAGGTGGAAAGATGTTTGATGCATGCTTAGTACATTACTGATCCCAGAGCTGTGCTTCACTGAGAAGCTGTGCATTAAAAAAATAAATCGCACTAAGCCAAGCGGTTTCATTTCAGTTCATCGTGTAGCCCTAGTTTCAGCACTTGAACAAAATAAATAACGCAGAGTGACAACGTGTGACAAGAAAAGTACTTACAGGCATTCCCCGAGCTCCAGCAGGTCCCGGAGGTCCAGAAGGTCCTTTGGGTCCCTGCAGTTAAATGTAATTAGTGCGTCAAGCATCTTCATCTTTTGGATTAAAATCATCTTCCCCGTCTTGTCATTTTCCAGCAGTGTTTTCTTCCCTTTTAGTATGTATTAATGGCAGCTTTAAGACATTTTCTCTTCCAGCTGTACCGCTTTCCAGATGCAATATCGTATTTAAAGGGACGTTCAACTAAGAAAGCTTGGAATGTGTCAACACTCATTTTGATTTATTTTATAGCGCATTAAGCCACTCATACACATTCCATCCTGTTGATAAAAATGACATTGTCTGTACTGAGGAGAATTCATTAAACTAGTTCACAAAATCACTGATAAATGGCTAATTTAGCTTAGAAAATTCTAGAAAATGTACTGGTTATATGAAGCGATATAGTTCTAGAACATTTCACCCTGTGATGTAATATTCTACATTGTCGGGAAAAAACATATGTTCACTGTTGTACGTATCAGATGATACTCTTTCATAACAAAGACCAAACAAAACCTTTTCTAGTCATTTTTTCAACATAAATAAAAGTGTTAAAGGAATCTGTACTCACGGCCTCTCCTCGGTCTCCCTGTTTGCCAGTGGGTCCGACAGGACCAGGGGCACCAGGACCACCCGGAGCACCAGGAGCGCCAGCTGGACCGGTGTCGCCTCTGTCACCCTGAACAGAAGAGTCAACAACCATAAAACATTGATAATGCATTGACAATGGTTCTGTGAAGTGTGAATATTATATGTCCCACCTTTATTCCTGCAGAACCATCTCGGCCAGGAGGACCATCAGATCCAGGATTGCCCTGAAAAAACAATATTGTGAGTTCTTGTACAGTATGTTTTATTTTGACAATACAATAAATGCACTAATCTCCATTTGTTGAAAAACAAGACAAAATTCAACAAATTAAATCTGAGAGAGAGAGAGAGAACCAAATAAATGAGGAAAATCAGTGATGATCTGTCTAAGAGGATGCTCCAAGATCCCACTGTACAACACACAGACAAGCCTTGACTGGCAAAACATGCCATATGGTCTCCGGCATGTCCTTGATGAAGATGGGAAAATGATTAACCTGCTCAAAGCATTCATGGACCAGCGAGGAGACCTGGAGGGCAAACGTCCGCAGAACTGCAGCATCAGGCGAAAACTATGATTATGCTGTAAATGCCACTTTCCCCACATTTTATGTGAAGAATTGGGAGTGCATTAGCAGTCTCAGAAATTCCTGATTTACTCAGTCGGTTGTTGATTGTGAAAAGTGAGTGTTTATATATATATATAGGGTTTACATACAGGTTTGATTAAAGATTACAAGGTCTAGAAAATGAGTGAATTATACATGCATAGATGAATTAGGGTCCATATGGATTTCATGCAGACTTTATTGTCTTGAGCATTTATTGTAAAGGTGGGGATTCAAGTGGGATCCAGATGTGGGTTGAAGCAGCTGCTGTGAAGTTATTCGTATAGAATAAAGTGCTAAATACAATTTGTGGCAGCTATTGTAGATGCTGCAATTCAGAACTGGACTACTTGATCTGGTTTAAGATAACTGGTAATGTTCCCATGTAATTCTTTCTGTTGGTTGAGTAGTTTTATCCTTAAAATCTGCTACCATCTTTACTGAATCAAAGTCACTGAAATACTGTGTAGATAAAATTAGATTAGCCTATTTCATCTGAAAAATGTCATTCAGGTGCAGCCTTAACGTTGTGAGATCCCAAAAGGTTTGTCTATTCTGTAATATCAGTCTCTGGTGTCTCCAGGGAAGTTTCAGCTCAAAATCCCCCACAGATCATTTATTATCGCTTGTCAAATTCTCCTCTATTTGGGTCCGTTTTTGTGCGTGTCCCTTTAAATGCAAATGAGCTGCTGCTCCAGAAGAGGGCGGAGCTTCAACAGCTCAACAACAACAAAGCTGGAGAATCTCACGCAGACAAAATGAGGAAAGTGTTGGAGAGACTCAGGAAGACGTTTCTGAACGGTTCGTGGATAAATTAGGGATAAATACTCGAACTTTTGCCATGGCATTAGAACTGGTACACGTTTTTGCTTGCGAAAACAAGCATGGCAGTATTGAGGAGCGGTAATATTATAATAAGATCCCCTCCCTACGTCACGAGGGGAGCGAAATCTGAGCGGCTCATTTTTTCACATGCTCACAGAAAAAGGCTTGCCAAAACAAAGTTCCTGGGTTGTCCTTTTCCACATTTTCTGGGTCGGTAGATTCAGCAGTGACCCGATTACAGCACTTAAACATGGAAAAGGTCAGATTTTCATGATATGTCCCCTTAAAGGGTGACGTTGGAGCAAATGGTTGTAGCGTACCTCTCTCCCGGGCTCTCCGGCAGCTCCGGTCAGACCTGGCGCTCCCACGGGTCCAGGCGGTCCACGGTCTCCAGATCCTCCGGGAGCTCCTTGTTTCCCAGGCTCCCCCTGTAAGTGGTATTCATCCATCAGATATGATTTAGTTACCTGTATCCACCCATGTTAGCTTTGCAGTTTGTCCTTTGTTATTTCTTAACTCTTTCCCCGCCATTGACGGAATTTTCCGTTAATCCAGATTTTCAGTGTCACAGTACAGTAGAGGGCGCTATTACGGATCTCCTTAAAGAGTACTGAATATCAGGATCAAAACACAGGCGAAGAAGAAGCAGAAACAAGCGATAGAAGCATAACATGATCATCAACATTAAACATGACCCGTTTAAATATGTTTTAGTATCTGAAAGTGTTCATGAGCTGTCGGATTTCATCCAAAAATATCTTTATTTGTGTTCTGAAGATGAACGAAGGTCTTACGGGTGAGGAATTAATGACAGAATTCTCATTTTTGGGTGAACTAACCCTTTAAATAAATTGAAGTAATCATTTGCAATTTAAAAGGTGAACGGGTGTTTTTGAAGTAGCATGAATATTTACTTCCTCCAGGCCAGTTTATATTTCTCTGTGTCGTAAACTGAAGGTTTCTAAACCCTGAATGTTTAGTGGTTTGATTTTCAACCGACGATTGTTTTCGAGGTGCGATCATTCGTACGATGGGATCACATGTGAACCCCGTTGCACTCGTTTCTATGTTACGTTGATAAAAAAGGCCCAATAGTCATAATGCTGGTGGGGAAAGATTAAGAGAAATTACCTTTGATTTTCAGTCATGCTATTGTGGCTTTTGGTGAAAAACAGTTAGTCATATTCACTGGAAACTCAACAGCTGGTAGAGTATGATTACATAAAGCCCGCCTTAAAGGAAAAATCTGATAAAAAGCTTATGACTGACATTGATTCCCCTGTCAGAAATGTTTTCATCTTTAAGGCATTAAATATCAGAGTTCCTCTGGGACTCACAGAGGGTCCAGGCAGGCCGGGGAAACCTCTTTCACCTCGCTGTCCAGGGAGTCCGACAATCCCACGCTGACCAGCCAGACCCTGAGGACCTGACGGCCCATCCGGACCCTGGAACGGGACAGAAGTGAAATGATATGATCCAACGATGGAACCTAAAAACAGCTTTTCGACTAACAGCTTAATATCAAGTTGCAGTAACGCTGGAATGGCTGAGTGACACGTTTAATGAGATCCAGTAAAACTACATACGGGAGGACCGTCTTCTCCAGGATCTCCCTTCTCGCCAGGAGGACCGGCCGACCCACGCAACCCAGCGTCACCGGGTCTTCCAGGAGGACCACCGTCACCACGCACACCCTTTGGACCATCTTTACCAGGAGGACCAGCCGGACCAGCGGGACCTGGGTTACCCTAAGACCAGAAAGTTCTCATGAAGAAACATACTGAGGGACGTAGAGGCTTATCGATTACACTAATCAACACAACACTCAAGATACTGCAGGTCTTGATCTACTTACATTGGGACCTGGAGGTCCAACTCTACCCGCGGCTCCTGGGAAACCTGTGGCACCCTGCAAAAAAATCACAAACATTTAGCTTCAACATCTACATTTGCAACGAATACGCTTTGGTTTGCACTTACTGGAGGTCCTTGAGCACCACGAGCCCCTTTCGGTCCAGACACACCAGTTGGTCCCTATAACCGAAGCAGGAATAAACGATATGAAGAAATAAAGGTACGGTATCGAACATCAGCAACGCAAATTAAAACGGCTGATGTTACCTGAGGACCCGGAGCTCCAGAAGGTCCCTGAGGGCCCGGTGCACCAGCATCACCCTTCTGTCCACCTTCACCCTGCTCTCCCTTGATGCCAGGCTGCCCGTCTGCACCCTAACACATCCAAATAATTCATTTAACAATCGATGACAATTTAAAGAGCATCTCTTCTGCTCTTTTCGATGTTCGTCTTTCTTCAGTGTGTAACGTTGCTGTTATGAGTTCTTCTCTCCATCAGTGTTTCTGAACCATCTTGAGATTTCTTCACAATGTTCCTCATTTAAATAATTCATATGCAGAATACAGGGGCGGGGCCTGGTTGAGTGTTGAAATTGGCGGGACACTTCCCAAACGCCGATCACAACACACCGCTCCAGCGGTTATGATGATGGTAATGTGAGAAACTTCACAAAAAAACCAAAAACATGTTATTAAGATGTTAAGATTGCAGTTTGTGTACTTACAGGTGGACCAGCAAAACCAGCAGCACCAGGAGGACCGGTCTCTCCTCGGTCACCCTGTCGAAGAAATGACGCGTATTTGATTCTTATACCGTACGCTGCCATTCAGATTCAGAGGCTGTTCATGATGCAGTTTTTATGTGTAAAGCACATGTGCTGCATCTATTTGTACATGGATGACCACGTTCTCTAAATGTAACTGTTGATGATTTGATGGTCTCGCTGCCAGCCAATCACTGCACTGCTTTCATCGCAGTTCAAACATCTGCACTTTCCACCAGATTTTTATCCAAAAAAAGTGTTTGAAGATCCAAAATATCCACGACGGCCGAAAGTAAGGAAAATTCACATCTTTCTTAAAATATGAATTTTGGGGTCGATTGTTTTGTTTGTGGCAATAACGCATCGAAACATGCCAAATTGTGTCAGGCTGCCGCACAAAAAAAGTTACGAACGCGTGCAAAAAACGTTACAAAATATGAATAAGTGATGATGTTGTAGTCAATGTAGGCTTTTTCCTGTTTTTCGAGATTAAATTAATTTTTTTTTTTTTAACAAAGATTAGTGTTTCGTTCTTCCCTCGTATTTAAAATTTAAAAAAATCTAAAACATATTTTGATGGTTGAATGGAACTCCCGAAAACAAATATCCCCACCGTACATCCCTTTTGTCCTCTACTGCATGTCATATCATGTGTTTCGTGAGGTATGAAGAAGTCCGACCAGGATTCATACGAGATAAAGTCGGTGTGAAGTCACAGAGATCCAATGCATTACATGCACAAATTGCAAAAATATGTCGATTCGGTTGGAGAATGTGAGCAAAGTAGATGAAGAGTGTGTGAGAGACTCACAGGAACACCACGAGTTCCAGCAGCTCCAGACGGGCCCGCCGGTCCAGATTCTCCCTGAGAAACAAACGAGCACAGGATCAGACTGTGATACAGTGACTCATACTGGATATTCAACACAGCAATGAACTTATAATAAACAGCTGACTTTAGTACCTTTTCACCGTTGGGTCCTCCAGGGCCCGGAGGACCAATCGGACCCGTTAAACCCTGTAAAGACACAAGAACTCAGTTCAGGACTCTCAGTTCACATCCAGATCTGAACTCGTAATTTAATTTGTGTAAAGTTAACACGCGGCAACATGTTCTTACTCTTGCGCCGTCTTTCCCAGGAGCTCCTTCAGGTCCTTTCTCACCATTGTCGCCCTGTGATACACAGACAGTCAAATATTATAACTGATATCTTAAATATATACTGAGGCGAAACCATAATGAGCGTAGGCATAATCTAAGCTGCTTAAATCTTCGTATCGATTATGAGTGTGTCGTGAACAGATGAGAAAAGACACATGTTAATTATTTAATAATAAATGAGTGTTTTCTGAGTCGGTGTCGGCTGTGAAGATGAAGTCGATGATCATCTCCGCAGTTTAGAAAGAAATCCAACTTTCATACACATGACATGAGCAGAGAGTATTTCTTTTCGATTTGAATTGGTTTGATTAAAAGTTGTTATATATATATATATATATATGTATATTTCTCATGTCTGTGAGGCTCATTTTTGTGACGGTCAGAGTCAGAGAATCACCAATCGCTGTTTAAATGACATTAAAACTCAAAGTAATCACTTTGGTAATCTAAAACACACTGTAATCTGATTACCACCCATTTCAAATGAAATACAGTCACTCAAGTTTTGTATTTTAAATACGTCACGAAGTTACTTGTGTTTCGTTCCTCCTCAACCCTGCATGTGTATTACACACAGTAATCGCCACAACGTCCCTCAGCGACTGCATGACTTTACTAAGACATCTTCGTAGAGAACGGATCTGAATAAACGTCTCAGAGATGTTTAGTTGTTGCTCTTACTCGGTCACCCTTTGGTCCAGGAATCCCAGAGGTCCCTCTCTCTCCAGGCATCCCCTGCAATCCCGGAGGTCCCTGAGCACCGGGAGCTCCTCCCGGACCGACGCCGCCCTACAGAACATCACATTTTAGAGCCACACATCTAGTGAAAGCAGGAGTTTTCGTGGTTACCGCTGTCCGACTCATCTCCTTACCTTCGGCCCGTCGGTTCCTGGAGTTCCTGGAAGACCACGAGGCCCCTGAAGGCCCTGCGGCCCCGCACCTCCTCTCTCTCCTGGGAAGCCCCGCTCACCCTGAGAAGGACGAGGAAACTTTAACACAGGAGAATACGACGTACTTAAAAAAGCAAAGCGAGGAGTTGAGACTCACTCGGGGTCCGGTGGCCCCCGCGGCTCCAGCTTCTCCTGGAACGCCCTGAATGAGCGAAGAGAGACACGCCGCTTTAGTAACGCAACAGAGAAACAACTACAGTTTCCTCGTCGTTCAGCAACTCTCACCTGATCACCGGGTTTACCTCCTTCACCAGGGGGACCAGGGGGTCCGGGCAGACCCTGTGAACATCAGAAACATCAGCGTTACGTTCACGAACAAACACGATGACCTCCAAACATGCTTTTAAAATAAATTTGCATGTCAACTAACAGTGATTGCAGTATTAGAAGACACTCCTCAACAGATATTCGTTCAAAAACATTGATTCATCCAGCAATGAATGAATGAGTCATTGAATCATTCACTCACACCCTTTTTTTGCTTAAAGAAGAGAATTGCGATCTCGATTTTAAGCGACGACAATTCTCAATTGATTTAGAATCGTGCAGCTCGAATATAAAACGTGTCCGTTCACACACTCGCCTGGAAGCCTGACGGTCCGGGCTGACCCTGCTCTCCTCTCTCTCCTGCGGGACCCTGTGAACATCACATCATCTCAGTGCCCGTTCTTCATAATCATTCATCCTCTTACATGAGACACACAGAGACACACTCACCGCAGGTCCAGGCGGTCCCGCAGCACCCGTCTCACCATCTTTACCCGGCAGACCCTGCAGAGGACAACACATCCGTCACCACACCGCCACGTCATGTGAAGTGAGGCTGAGGTGTCGTACGTTGCTGACAAGCTCTTCTAGTTTCACTAAAGAGCTTCATTGTTTTGAAATCATCTATTTTATGGTATTCTCGTCGCTTCATAATTAACCCTGATGTGCTGTTCGGGATGTTTTCATGCACTATGGGGGATTTTTGAGTCTTAATTTGGCCGTAACTTTCTCCGTGTTTCAGCAAATGGAATGATTTTTGGTGACAAATCTTATTTTGACACACATTTTGGGAAAATGCTTTGAAAAACAGAACTCTGAGGGTAAATTAACGACCCTGATAGCAGCCACGATTTTAACTGCTTTAAAAATGTATCAGATGAATATTTTTTTGCTTAAATTTATTAATCAATCTCAGTCCTGATCAAAACTACTAAATTTAAAAAATCAAAAAAAAAAAATCAGGATTTGAACTCTTTAATTGCCAAATTCATAAACGATGTCACTGATTTGGGAAAAAACGTGTCAAAGATCAGAAACAACATTGTTAGTTTTTGTGCAGCATCAGATTTTAACGTTTCAAAGAGTTAAAATCCTGATTTTTTTGTTTAAATTTAGTAGTTTTGATCAGGACTGAGGTTGATTAATAGATTTAAGACAGAAAAAAATTGAAAAAAATATTTATCTGATACATTTTTAAGGTTTTTAAGGTTGAACCACATGACCTGTTTTAAATATTGCTGTCAATAGAGACTCACTGAACCATCGGATTTCATCAGAAATATCTTCATTTGCGTTCCGAAGGTCTTACAGGAGAGGAATTAATGACAGAAGTTTAATTTTTGGGTGAACTAACCCTTTAATATTCTAAGTAAATCCAGTAAATGCATCTGGATTTAAGAATGTTTAGATGTTTGTACTGCAAAACAAGACAAAAACACTGAGGAACTCTAGAAGCTCCATCACGCTTTGACTTGACTTAAAAGACTAGTTTTCTTTATAATGTCACACATGCTATTTTTCACTTTGTAAAATTACCATTTACCCATATCTATGTTTAGTAACGTTGACTGAAATATATATGAAATGCCTCCAAATGTCCTTAAAACACATCCCTGTTTTAGCTCTGGGAGACAGAAACTGCCAAGAAAACTTCACCAGGAGAGCTCATGAGAAGGACCGAAGCTCCTCGAAGATTGGTCAAGCTGAAAGCAAAACTTACACGTAAACCCGGAGCTCCGGCGAGTCCCTTCTCTCCAGCCTTCCCAGCCTCACCCTGCGGCGAGAGGAAGACGCCTCATATAAACTGCCGGCATTTTTGTCATTAAGATGCAGAGCAATAATACAAGTTTTCAATTATATCATAATAATTCAGAACAAATATAGACCAGGAATGCACACACAAAAACAGATGTGTATTGACAAGAGTTTTCATGTTTACATTGCCACCCTTGGGTCCAGGGAATCCCATCACTCCAGGCTGACCGCGAGCTCCCTGAGGACCCGGGGGTCCCGGACGGCCGTCTTCACCGGCAGCGCCCTGCATCCCGACAAAACGCCACCGTTATTCAGGATAAATGTTTGCATGTTTTGATGTCCACATAATGCCTCATTGTCATTAAATATTTAGTCATTTTAAAGGTTATTGTTTGTTTAGCTCTATTTTTATCACCACAAAAAATATCAGATTAATCGACCAGTTGACACAGTTTGATTGACAGCTGATCTGACCAATCATAAGTAGTCAGGGAAGTTAGTAGATAAACGTCGGTGAACTTGAAAAATGATGATCGAGCGACACATTAAACACACACTAGACGCTATTTATGGATTCAACTTCTTGAAATATGAAACCGTTTCACACGTTGTCAGTGTCCTCTTTGCTCCACTGCGTGAGGACATGATGTGTGGCGTGAGAGAGCGCATAGCAACAGTAACTAAAGGGGGCGGGGCTTAACAAAGGGTCAATTAACAAAATAATCATTAAAATAGTGGTCTACTCACAGATGGACCAACTTTGCCCTGTGGACCGGCATCACCGGGACGTCCCGTCAGACCCTGCGCAACGAGAATGATTACGACAAACCTGTATAATCCGTATCAAAACTGTTTGGCACTGCAGACAGATGGACTGATTTACCCTTGCACCAGGAAGACCCGGTTCTCCAGGCCGTCCCGGATCTCCACTGGCTCCCTTAGGCCCCGAAACGCCCGCAGCTCCACGCTCACCCGGAGCGCCCTGCAACACACCAGGATATTTTTTTTTTTTTTCCATACTATGGTAAGAAACTGATTGGTTACCCATATTCTACAAAAATCTCTTCTTTTGTGTCGAGCAGGAGACAGAAGTTCTGGTTAATCTATAGCTATGTTTACAAAAGCATCATAGCGGTAATTGTTGCATCACATCCGGCATGAAATTCTGGTATTTTTCCAGAAAAAAAAGGGCTTTGAGAATGGGGTCTCACCTTTGGACCAGCCAGACCATCTTGTCCAGGAAAACCTCGATTCCCAGGAGCACCCTGCAGAAAACCATTATTAAAGGTTATTAATGACAGAACGCAGTGCGACGCTTCATCTGACAGAACTAGAAACACAAGCAGTACTGCTAAAGATCAGGTATGAGGCGACAGGGTCTCACTCTCTCTCCGGGCGGCCCGAGGGGTCCAGCAGCACCAGGCTCTCCTCTGGGTCCTCGCTTACCTTCCTCTCCGGCAGGGCCAGGGGAACCTTGAAGACCGGCGCTACCCTAAACATCAAAACATTCATTTTCATTTGACTACGACACATTTCACACTCACACACACTGAATTTTCACAGCATAAACGGCAGCTGTAAAAATGATTCATTAAAAAAAACATTATTTTAATGCGACATCGTTTTATATTAGAAAACATGCGTTATAAAAGTATCGTAGTGCATTCATTTTTCCTTGTAATGCACCAGTTATAATATTTATGTATCCGCTGAAAGTATAATGCATTAAAACACACAGCAAACAACGATTTCGGATGTATCTGCAAAGTAAATATTATAACGGATTATAACTTTGGTTACATTTATTTATGAAAAGATATAATGCATCATAATGTAATGCATTATACATACATGAAGGCTTTAATAAAGTGTTATTAAAGCAGCCTTTTTTTTGTAGTACAATACAGTGTTGCAGATATTGAAGGTTGATGGTTATGAATGACTCCTAGTGGGAATGTGAGGACTTACAATTTCTCCTTTAGGACCAGCTTCACCCTTGAACCCTGCGAGACCCGGATCACCCTACAGACAAATCAGATTATTACAGCAAATCATGAAGCTCGGGATCTGACGTGGAGTCAACATTGTCAGAGAGAGGCCAGAAGATATTGTGAATGATGATCGCTGGTGGGATTGAAGGGTCTAGGAGTGAGAGATGTGACCAAAATCTTATTTCGTAATTTTTTTGGCAGACAAAACATATTCTACTCGCTTCATAACATTACGGTTGAACCACTGTAGTCATATGACCGGTTTTAAATGAGTTTTTAGTACCTTTCTGGGCATTAAAAGTGTAAATGATCTTGCTGTCAATGGAGGAATTTGAGTTCTGAAGATGAGCAAAGGTCTTTGACGACATGAGGGTGAGGAATTAATGACAGAATTTTCATTTTTGGGTGAAGTAACCCTTTAAAAAGTAACTTGAGACTTCAAATAAAGATTGTATCAATTACATTGTTACACCAGTAGGTGGCGACAAGTAACTGTTAAAAAATGTATTTGTCATTGAATCGTTGATTTAAGAGATTAGTTAAAAAACGCAGATTCATCCAGTAAAGAAACAAGTTAAGTCTTTATGAGTAAGTCATGGAGTTATTCATTTAAAAGATTTGTTCAAACGAGCTGATTCATCCAGAAAAGGAAACAAGTGAAGTCTTTATGAGTGAGTCATTGAATCATTCATTCAAAAGTGCTGAATCATCCAGTAATGAAACAAGTGAAGTCTTCATGATTGAGTCATTGAATCATTCATTCAAAAGTGCTGAATCATCCAGTAATGAAACAAGTGAAGTCTTTATGAGTGAGTCATTGAATCATTCATTCAAAAGCTTTGTTCAAAAGTACTGATTCATCCAATAATGAAACAAGTGAAGTCTTTATGAGTGAGTCATTGAATCATTCATTCAAAAGCTTTGTTCAAAAGTGCTGAATCATCCAGTAATGAAACAAGTTAAGTCTTTATGAGTGAGTCATTGAATCATTCATTCAAAAGCTTTGTTCAAAAGTGCTGAATCATCCAGTAATGAAACAAGTGAAGTCTTTATGAGTGAGTCATTGAATCATTCATTCAAAAGTGCTGAATCATCCAGTAAAGAAACAAGTTAAGTCTTTATGAGTAAGTCATGGAGTTATTCATTTAAAAGATTTGTTCAAACGAGCTGATTCATCCAGAAAAGGAAACAAGTGAAGTCTTTATGAGTGAGTCATTGAATCATTCATTCAAAAGTGCTGAATCATCCAGTAATGAAACAAGTGAAGTCTTTATGAGTGAGTCATTGAATCATTCATTCAAAAGCTTTGTTCAAAAGTACTGATTCATCCAGTAATGAAACAAGTGAAGTCTTTATGAGTGAGTCATTGAATCATTCATTCAAAAGCTTTGTTCAAAAGTGCTGAATCATCCAGTAAAGAAACAAGTGAAGTCTTTATGAGTGAGTCACTGAATCATTCATTCAAGAGATTCGTTCAAAAACGCAGATTCATCCAGTAATGAAGCAAGTGAAGTCTTTATGAGTGAGTCATTGAATCATTCGTTCAAAAGTGCTGAATCATCCATTAAAGAAACAAGTGAAGTCTTTATGAGTGAGTCATTGAATCATTCATTCAAAAGTGCTGATTCATCTAGTGATGAAACAAGTGAAGTCTTTATGAGTGAGTCATTGAATCATTCATTCAAAAGTGCTGATTCATCTAGTGATGAAACAAGTGAAGTCTTTATGAGTGAGTCATTGAATCATTCGTTCAAAAGTGCTGATTCATCCAGTAAAGAAACAAGTGAAGTCTTTATGATTGAGTCATTGAATCATCCAAAACGAATTAAACAAAAAACAACAACAATAATAATTCAAATTTTAAAAAAAATATTTCTAAAATAAAGTGCAGGAATAAATTTGTCAGAACCTTTAGTTGTCAATTCAGAATCATGGGAGAATCGTGATCTCCATTTTAAACAAAAAAATGGTGTTGTTCACTTCATCACGCAGCTCTACCGCACACAGTGAGACGTACGGTCAGCGGGTCATTCCTGCTAAAGGAATCAGGTCAATCTGAAACGAACACTGAAACTCACAGACTGTCCCTTGGGCCCCAGAGGACCCGTCGCTCCCTGAGGTCCAGGAGGGCCGCGAGGGCCCGGGAAACCAGGAGCACCAGCAATACCAGGAGCACCCTACGGGAAGAAAAGAGCTGTGGTGTTGCCTTTAAATGACTCGTGTCAAAACAGGAACTATGCTCAGATGAACTACAGAAATAAACCGCTCATTCACAGTGGATCACAAATAAGTCTCATGGATATTTACATATGCATGTACGTACCACTGATCCTTTAGCTCCGGGGATGCCGTCAGTACCAGGGTTACCCTGCAGATTGAGCGAGAGCACACAGTCAGAGAGTTTTATTCATTTATATAGCATTTAATAACACAGAAACGTAAAATAACAGAATAAAACACAAATTTACCCAACAATAAAAAGAAAAGCACATGGTGAAGTGTTATACAGCAAATTACTCCAGCCCAGCCCGGTTTTAGAAAGACACGTCTTAAGCAACGTTTTAAAAACCTGACGAGATTGCATTGCAAATTATTCCATAATCTGAGTGCCGCCAGCAAAAAATCCCCCTTGAGTTTCAAGCACATCATTGGTACGGACAACAACAAAGTATTCGATGACCTTACAGGTCTGATGGTAGGACAGAAGGACTTCTACACACAAACAAAAGTGCCGTAAACTGAATTCTGAACTCAAAAGGAAGCCGATGCAAGCTCATCAAAACAGTCGTGCAACTTTTCCTCTTCCTAATCCCTTTTAAAAAAAACATGGAAACGCCACATAAACATAAAGACCATTTGAACTTTGAACAAAAGTTCTATTAATGTTACGGGAAGAACTTTTGTTCATAACTTTAAGAGAAGTTCTGAGAATCTGGACAGGTTTAGAGGGGTTTTGGGGTCATGTGACCTGTGAGATCACCGAAAACCAAATCTTGTGCCACTTCAAATCTTCCATTTACAGTCCCGTGCCACCATTAAATGTTGTTTTAGCAATGATATAATGACCATCTATAATTATCTCTCAGTCTCTTTGTTAGAATAGAACCAGAAAATACAGTAGATTGTGAGCGGTATTAAAAATCAGAAAAAACAGCTAAGAATTTAGTGATATCCCTTTACACTAGAGCAGTGTTTCTCAAACTTTTTCAGCCCAAGGACCACTTTATCGTCCAATTTTTTTCTGAGGACCACCTAACAGAATCCCACTCTAACACGCCCCCCAAAAACAACAAAACAGGAAGGATAAACTAAATTTAAGTTTAATATGCAACTGTTTCAAGTGAAAAACTAATTATTCAAACACAAATGCAATGACATGATCCATTTTTTCGTTATTAAAACACACCGATCGGGGCTCCAGACTAACTTTTGGTGCTACCAATTTTCTCAGTTGGTCGCACCAGCACAAGATTTGGTCGCACCTTTTTTGCTACAACATCGGATTAATCAATGCATGCTTGATGAATAATCGTCTTAGTCTTAAATATATTAAATCACAGTGGCTGATGGCCGATATAAATCTGGTATATTATTTTAATTCATATTTAATAAATTAGAAATATGAAAAGTATGAATTCATATATATATATTATATATAATTTTGATCGCGTTTCCCGTGAAGCTGAACTGAAATCCGCATTCATTTCACACGGATCGACTGTCACGCGCAGAACACGCGTTCACGCGACTACAAACACTTCAGAAAATCTCACTGTTGTATTCGAATAAATCTGCAAGGTCTGTGAAATTAAATGTTAATTAGATATTCAGAGGTTTGTTTTAATGATATAGATGTGTATTTGCTAAATGTTTAATTTAAATGAGAAAATATTAGCCTTTAGTTTGCCTCTCTGTAACTAATAATATAAAAGCAAACACTATATACTTTCTCCCATTCAGTTTGCTTGCTTTCTTTGTTGTGGTTGATCAGACAAAATAAACCAAGAATTTTCAGTCCATTCACATTTGAGTCTATTTTCCCTATTCAGTTTGAGTCGCTGACAGACTAACCGCGCGTGACCGCCGGCGCGGAGCGCGAGCAGCTTCAACGCACCAGCGGTTACGCAACGTGAGCAATGATGCTGCGTTTGAATTTCCGCGACAGAGACGTGCTTATATACATTACCTTGACAACACTTTTTGACATTAGCGCGGGACAAACATTCTCTCGCGGCCTATTGAGGAGCTCTGGTCTAAGCCATTGCTGTTGAAGTAACTTAATGCATTTCTACCTGTGCGCTCATCATCAGAAACTTTGTTTGTTTTTTTAATGATTATTATTCAAATTTTAACCTTTTCATTTTTATAAGGCTTAATTCCTAAATTTCCTGAATTCCTAATTGGCGCGTTTCATCATCATTGAGCAATGCGCGTGTGCGTTCGCTCTCTAGGGTTAATAAATAGAACTGCTGCATGTGTCTTGCGGAAGAACATTGTAGCCGGAACTACTTCTCTCTGTTTGTCTATGACGAGTCACGCAGGGACTGTGATACTCCGCAGCCGAGCCCCTGTCTGAAATAGTCCGAATATAAACACTTATTATAGGCGCACCGTAGTGATTCAGGATAAGACAAAAACACGGTTTGGAAAATGGATTCAGGATATACTCGTTCATTATATAAATTGTTCATTTTGAAAACAAAACAGTTACGGACGGCAGCAGCAGCTCCTTCTGTTACACACGCGCGAATAACATGATCATGCACTCGCACAAATGTGACCACATAAAATTTCAAATCGCACGTGCTCAAAAAAAGGTCGCAGTCATGGCACCCTGCTGATGTCAACCCACCCGCCCGCGATCCGGTGCGGGTTAAGAGCTTGCCTAGTTTAGGTCATCTTTCCGCGGACCACTAGGGGGCGATGGCGGACCACACTTTGAGAATTACTGCACTAGAGCAACAGCAGAAACCGGATCTCTTAAACAGGAATGGAACGGAAAAGGACTCGGAAGGCCAAAAAAATTCATTTTTGAGAAAATGCAAGAAATCCACGAGGTCAAACTAAACACTGATTTTTGCTTAAATAATTATTTTATTTGACATTTTGTGCATTTCCTGCATTTTCTTTTTGACTGAAAAATAAAAACGGATTGAATCAGCTGTCGACGTGTTTCAGTCGTGTTTTAGGCACAAATTCATCTCAACGCCCATGTTAACAACAGGACGTTTTAGTTTCTTGACAGCACACTTATCTCAAGCCCTCTGGAGTAACCTGAGGTTCAGCGCCTTGTTTAATATCATCATAATAATAGTCCTTTTTTTACTCACAGAGACTCCCGACGGTCCCGGAGATCCAGGGACGCCCGACTCTCCACGGGGTCCTTGAGCTCCCTCGGGTCCACGGGCTCCGGTAGGTCCCGCTTCACCCTATGAAGGACAAGAAACAAACTATTTCTTCTCAAGAACGGGTCATTTTCAGTGCCAGGGGTGAACATTTATCTGCATTAATCAAATTACTAAATTTGTTGTGTGAATAATAGTGGAGTTTTCTTCCACGTCACAAAATAATTCATGCGCAGAATGAAGGGGCGGGGCCCGATTGAGCGTTGAAACTGCCATTTATGGTAAGGGGCGGGACATTTCCCCAAACATCAATCACAACACACCGCTCCTGTCGACCAATCAGAGCACAGTGTGCTTTTCAGAAGGAGAAACAGGAAGTAAACAGAGCGTTACTGACAGACTGGGAAGAGAGGAGCTGCACAATGAGGAAAATAATTCTAGTAGAGACTTCCCAGCTGTTTTTGGGATCTTTAGCCTGTTACAAGTCATGCATAAAAATACCAAAGCACCAAAGTTTTATCACGAAACTGATAATACAGCGACGGAAAACGGCTGACAGAGAGAGGAAGAATTAAGAGCTGTCACACCTTCGAACCGGGGGATCCCGGGAAACCGGAAGCTCCGGCTGGACCGACCGGACCCTGTGAACGAAAACACCTCAAGGTGAATTAAACGAGTATACAACAACAACAGATGATGATGAAGACTCAAACCTACAGGAGGACCAGCAGATCCGGGCAAACCATCATTCCCACGAGCACCCTGAACAAACACAGACACAATCAACATCCGCAAGCGTCTTGTGTCCATTATTATTTTGCTCACCGCATTATTATTATTATCATTATCAGAAGCTCAGCGTATGATGCAGATATCATAACAATCAATAAATGCACTGAATACTGAAGTATGGAGTCGAGCCTATTTGAGTTTAAAGCCGATCATGAATCAGTGTAAATATCCATCATTTTTAGGCTGGGTGGAAATTTAGACTACCGATATAGATGGAAATATATTTATAAAACACTGACAGAGGAAAAACTTATAGGATGAAGATAACTGAAGTGATTCTTACAGCAGCTCCAGACGGTCCCGGACGCCCCCTTTCACCAGGCAAACCGCGCGGACCCTGAGGAACAACACACACACACACACACACACACACAGTCTCAGATGTTTTTCCAAAAGATTCCTTTAGAGAAATAAAAAGGAGTCAATAGCTGAATGTGGAGAGCTGCTCAGTTCATCCTGAGATCTTTGAGGACTTCAGAATAAATCCGAGCGCTTTATTGAGACGTCACCGAGTCTCCATTCGTTCGCCATTTCATCCCAATGGAGTCTGAACCGCGAAAAATAATGCTCTTGCTCAGTGTTTTTGTCTCGTTTTCCAGCACAAACACCGGAGAAGCAAATGACGTAAGATACCGAGTCTTGTGTTCTGGTCAAAATGTGAATTCAAGTTTGAAATATGAACTCGTGCGGTCAGAAAAATCAACTGAATTCAAAGGGAAAACGGCACTTGATTTTGATCAATTCTTTAGGAAACAAGACTTTGCTTCTCAAGTGAATGTATCTTGATTTATGAATTTGTACAGGACAAAAATACACAGTAATAAGTCATTTTTTAGAGTTCTTCATAGATCTTATGTGTGTTTTGGTCTTTCCTATGTGGGAATTTGCTTTATAATATTTTGTAATGCCATATTTACGCACTGCATGGTTTCATATACGCTGATTTCTCTGAACTCGTGGCCGTTTATTTAGTGGCATCTGAGGGTTTGAGACTTTTTTTGAAACTTTATTAAAGTTTGTGCAGGACAACAGCCGAGTGCAAACACCTACCATCGGTCCGGGAGCACCGCTTTCTCCAGGAGAGCCGCTCTCGCCCTGACAGAGACAGAGAGAGAGAGAGAGAGAGAGAGACGGGTCGTACCGAGAGTCAAACACTGAGATACTCATAGATGTGACGCTGAGAAGGTGATTTGTGAAGGTCATACTTTTGCCCCAACGGCTCCGGATTCTCCTTTAGCACCATCGAGACCGGAATATCCCTGCACACACCACAGATCAACACATTTAGCAACACTAAAGTCATGCATTATCACATGCAGCGGTCAATCTTCAGGTCTATGTTGCTTCCACTGCATGACCAGCGGTAAAAAAAACACATTTATTACACGCTATCTCATTGCAATTTCAACTCCAATGCATGGAGTCTTTAAACGTGCTGAGTTTTATTCACATTCATTTATCATTCACCATGATTTATAGACAATTATATTCCTACAAAAATTGGTTTTTGGCTGATTCAATATCCAAAAAAAGATGTCAACTAAACATAACAAGAGTCATCATTAAATTATGCCTAATTTGCATATCTAAACATATTTTAGAAAATTACAGCACAAAACAGTAACAGTAGGGCTTTTCACGGTGGGCCCTATGTTAACAATATAAGCACAAGAACGTGTCCGAACCCACTTTTGTTCATTTAACGATGGAAAAAAGGGTCGCAATAGTCTCTTAATGAGTCATGGGTGTGTTTTGGGGATAACGTGCAATTAACCATTTAGAGTCAAATCTCCCATTTCCTTTAAAAGCAGTTGTTTTCGTTCCATGGCGGATTGATATTTACATAGACGCGCTCAACCTGACGAGTCAGCTTAAATACAACACATACGGGTTTTAAAAGTGTAAAAAAAAAGCATAATGGAGATATAATTAATTTTAAAGTTTTATTAAGTGTTAACAATGAGATTATGCGGCTTTTATAATCAATTTGTAATTTTTTACTGTAAAATTAATTTCGGTTGAACCAAAATTTTGGTTATACCGAATGACGATATTTTCAAACAATGCAAATACGCTGATATCTAACTAGCTATCAAAGTTTTTATATACAGCACAAGTTTTTAAAATATTGCAATATTTTTCCATGTTTTATAGCGGTTGTACCGAATGACCTTGATGTTTCGGGACAAGCGTATGAACAGAGAGTTAGTGATTTTGGTTCACGAACACACTTTTGCAGGTGTCTGAATGATGTCACATCCTGATATGGACCACATGACTTGATCCAAAATGGTCCCTTTATATCGGTTACTCCGAACGACATCAATGAAACTCATTTTCCCAGACAAAACAACGACTTCTACACATAATTTTAATACCATTTTGCACTATGTTAATATATATGATGTTATAAAATCATAGCAGAATAAAAAAAAATATGTACATTTATAACATTTTAAGATATTTTAAGCACAAATGAAATGGCTGTATTGCTTTTTGGACACTTCAAATACCTTTATATGCAGCAAAATATAATTAAAATCTTTTTGGATTCCATAAAAGAGATCTAGTTGTACTACCTTACATACTTTGGATGTTATATCTTTTATTATTAAGGCATTTTGACCCAAAAATAACGTGCCACGCCACTGACACACATATGAACGTGCCCTGAAAAAAAATAAAATAAATACCATTGACTTTAGAGCAGGTTTTTTGTGGGTCAATATTGTTTTCAGTCGCCTCAAAATATCGACACGCCTCGTTTTCAGACCGGAAAATGAGACGTTTGAGGCATTTGCTCTTTAAAACAACGTGGCGCTGGACGTGAAAATCATAACTGCATAAAAATGAAAATTCTGTCATCATTTACTCCCCCTCAAGTCGTTCCAAACCTGTATGAGTTTCTTTGTTCTGCTGAACACAAAGGAAGAGGATTGAATGTCGGTAACCAAACACATCTCTATCGACTGCCATAGTATTTATTTATCCTACTATGGTAGTCAATGGAGGGCGAGATCCGTTTGGCCACAAACATCTTCCTTTGTGTTCAGCAGAGAAATTCATGCATGCTTGGAACATCTCGAAAGTGAGTAAAATGACAGAATTTTCTTTTTTTGGGGTGAACTATCCCTTTGAACCAGGGTTTAGGAATGTGAATCAGCATCTTATGAATACTCAGGATTCATGGTTAACCCAGCAATTTAAAACGTGAAGCAGGATTCAGTTTACCCGCTTTTAGAACCATTTCAAGTGTGAAAAGCCCTATTTTTACCCTGTAGAGACTGACCACTAAAACAGCGCATGATGAAAAAGTGCACTAACTCTGTGTCCCTTGATTCCAGGTAGACCTGGTGTTCCTGGGAATCCACGAGCTCCCTGTGTTGAGAGAGAGAGAGAGAGAGAGAGAGAGGTATGAGGTGAATGGAAGCATTCAGACGTCTCCTCTTTCTTTCTCTGGCCTAAGGCCACAGCAGCGTCTCACATCTGGGCAAAAGCTTGAGCGCTGCGGGCAGCAGTCGCTGCATCTCTGCGCCGCTCACATGACGGATCAAACGCTTCCAATTTAAAAAGGTTCACCTGAGGTCCGGGAGGTCCACGTTCACCACTCTTCCCAGGTTTGCCAGCTTCGCCCTACAAGAGAAAAACAGCGATTTCATACATGCAGACGTTCCTTCTGTGCTCAAATGTCATCTTGTGGCAGAAAAGTGTAACTACAAACGAAAGATTTGCATTTGTGCCTCTACATCAACGCTGGGAACCGTCTTTTTTCACACTTTATGCAATACAGATTCTGCCAAAAATTTGTTGCACAATAATCGCTTATAAAACCAATTCAACTTCAGCTATAAAGCCGCTCGGTTCAGACACTGTCAGCGCAGTTAAATCGATAATATCGCAACGCTCGTGTTGGCACAGGAATCTTTCGGCGTGTGTCGTGTGTGATGTGGGCGAGAGAAATGGAAGGAATGGAGTCTGAAGAGAAGAACAGCTGGAGTCTCCAGCACTGAGAAAAAACACCTTCAAATTGTGACGTTCGGCGGCTGATCTGAGAACATACGAGGACGAATCAAATCACAGCGAGCAGGTTCATCAAAGAATACTTACATCATCTCCTGGTTTTCCTGAGGGCCCCGGAGGGCCACGAGGACCCATTGGGCCCTATCGAGACAAAAAAGATTCATTATAGAGGTTCAGACAGAGGTGAGATAGGAGTGAAAACAATGAGAGCAATGTAACAGTGTAGCCTTTTAAAAAAATGGAAGCACCCATTAACTTACGATACATGCGATACAATGTTTATTCATCTTTGTTAATGTTACTTTAAAACCAACTGTTTATTGTTAGTTCACATCATTAATTAATATTAAAGAGGATCTATTCCGCTTTTTTCCCCATGTTCATCTTTCTTTAACGTGTAATGTTGAGAAAGAGAAAGCTCTGCAAAGTTCCCTCCCTCTTGAGTTCCTCATTTAAATATTTCATATGCAGAATAAAGGGGCGGGGCCTGTTGCGCGTTGAAACTGGCGGTTATGGTAAGAGTAACGTTGCTGTTATGAGTTCTTCTCTATATCAGTGTTTCTGAACCATCTTGAGATTTATTCACAATGTTCCTCATTTACATAATTCATATGCAGAATAAAGGGGCGGGGCCTGTTGAGTGTTGAAATTGGCGGGACACTTCCCAAACGCCAATCACAACACACCACTCCGACCAATCAGAGCACATTGTGCTTTTCAGAAGGAAGTAAACGGAGCATTACTGACAGACGGGGAAGAGAGGTGCTGCACAATGGAGGATATGAGGACAATAATCAGCAGGAAAACCAAAAAACAAAATCATGGGCTCTTTAAAAGACACAACTTTGATGCCGAATTTAACACTAAGATTAATCAATGCTTTAGAAGAATGTTTGTTCATGGTAACTCATTTTTACAAACCGTATTGTGGATTGTTACCAAATCGTAGACGAGAGCACTGGAGCCAGTGGAGTGCACCTCGCTGAGCTCTTTGATTATTACGGTTAATTGAAGTGGCGTTTGCACACTGGGAGGCTGACTGTAATCATCAGTAATGAGAGTTTTTCTGAAGCGCTTGGATACGTACGGATGATCCGGGCTCTCCGGCTTCTCCGGGGTTGCCTTGAAATCCCTGTGGGCCCTGCAGCAAAGAGAGACCGAATTCACATCACAGACTCTCAGTCCAGTTTCATGCCAGAAACAATATTTATATGATCAGTATGTGTACAGTGAGAAGAAGTATTATTAGACTGCTGGAGCACAAGCCGCTTCTGCCTGAAACACGGGATGCGTGTGTGTGTGTAGACACAATCTCTTTCCCAGAATATCGCTTAGTTTTGATGTAACCCTTGATATAAACAGTGTAGCTAATAACCAGAAACCAAAACAAACATCAAAAACACATATTCTCTATGTAGAAGAAAGAGATGAATTATCGCCTGTATGATGGTAGGGAAAAGCTCTACATGGTGTCCTAACCAGAAGATTCCAGCTACAAGCAATTTGTCTGTCCACAGCAGATGCAACGACGAGAGGCGACAAAATCAATCTAGAATCACAGCCAATCAGAAGATGATGTGGGCGGAGTCTCTCTGCAAGAACACTTTACTCACAACTAAATCAATCAAGAATCGCAGCCAATCAGAAGAGAGTGTGGGCGGAGTCTCTCTGTAAGCGCACTGCACTCGCAACTAAATTAATCAAGAATCACAGCCAATCAGAAGATGATGTGGGCGGAGTCTCTCTGTAAGCGCACTGCACTCGCAACTAAATCAATCAAGAATCACAGCCAATCGGAAGATGATGTGGGTGAAGTTTCACTGTAAGCACACTGCACTCGCAACTAAATTAATCAAGATACAGCCAATCAGAAGAGAGTGTGGGCGGAGTCTCTCTTAAGCACACTGCACTCGCAACTAAATTAATCAAGATACAGCCAATCAGAAGAGCGTGTGGGCGGAGTCTCTCTTTAAGCACACTGCACTCAGAACTAAATCATTCAAGAAACGCAGCCAATCAGATGATAATGTGGGCGGAGTCTCTCTATAAGCGCACTGCACTCACAACTAAATCATTCAAGAAACGCAGCCAATCAGAAGATAATGTGGGTGGAGTCTCTTTGTAAGCACACTGCACTCGCAACTAAATCAATCAAGAATCACAGCCAATCGGAAGATGATGAGGGCGGAGTCTCTGCGCAAGCGCACATTATTTATCGCTCATGTCAGGTGAGGTGATTGCTGAGGAAATCCACTCACAGGAGATCCATTGGGGCCTGGTGGTCCTCGTGGACCCATCGGACCCTGAAAAACAAACACAACAGAAATCAATTCAAGCGTTCACAGTGATATAATGAGACGCAGTGAGATGCTGCGATGTCGCTGTGGGTTATATCTAAATGTCTTCATCCTTTGGCCGTCTTCAAGGGAAACGTTGCCCAGCCGAGCCCTCGGGACATCAGAGCGACTCGCTGGAGCAGAAACACCGAGATTCCACACACTCACAAATCAGCTTAAGCGCTTTGAACCGGTGTGACTTTCCAGCAATTAAACGTTTCAGGCTTGTTCACCAATGACATGAAGGAGAGTGACAACCGGCGCACTAAATCACTGCATGATCATAATTCACGAGGAACGTCATGTTCAAACAGGTAATAATTATAATAGTTTTGAACCTGACAGATTTTCCACATTAAGCAGTGCTTGATATTCGCATGCATGTTAACAACGTCACGATTTAGGTAGACTCTCCTGAAACCACAGGAAAATCATCGTCGGAGGCCGAGCTCCTGAATGGCTCCTAGTGTTTAAGGAGACGGATATATACGTGTAACGCAGTGGGAGTTTCCCAGAACTATTAAGACACTCTGTGTTCCTGCACGTCACATGACTGAGCCTGTGAAGGAGCTTATGGAATCTGTCAGGATAGACACAAAAAATACTTTCAGACGCTCGGAGAAAAACCGTACCTCAGTGAGGACTGGGTGATAAAAGGGAACTGCATGGGTTAAGGCTTAGTACCCAGTTATATTGTAATTACTAGATTAAATGAAGACCATCAACAAATCTGGATTCGATCCAGAACCGGCTTTGAAAATTGACCCATTTTTAGCCCGTTGGTGTTTATTGCCTTTTTTCCCTATCACATATTTAAGTAATTTGGTACACAAGACAGATGGCTTTGATCTGAAAGAGGTTTAAACAATAAACAAACTTCTATAAATTTTGTAGATTTTCAAGTGCTCTTCTAAAATAGTCTTTAAAAAGAGATCCGTCTTAGGTCTATATTCCAAAGCCTTCATCAATCACAGCCGTTTAAGTTCAGATCCGTGTTCAAAACAGTCAAATGACAACAGTATAAAACATACAGTGAGATGCATGTGAAGTCATCACTGGGAGTAGTTTTATCCGGCTGTCAACTGTTACCGTTTTATTGGATAGGCAAGGTGGGAAAACAGTAAGGAGGGTGGTTGCAGGCCAGACTTGAACCTGCATCACCCACATGAGCCGCTCATGTGCATATAGTTGTCCCTTGTGTCATCTCCAACTAAAATGAACGTTTTCCTGATGTTATGCTTACACTGCAAAAAAAGAGACATTTTTCTGTCTCGCTTCCCAGTACAAATATCTAAACATTCTTAAATCGGGACACATTTACTGGGACGCAGAATGACTGGAGATATTAGGTCTCGCTCACTGAAAAATACATAGAGAATAAGAACAAATATCTGCCAGTGGCGTCCGAAAAATAAACTGCATTCAAAGGGTTAAAAACAACCCAAGTTGGGTTGAAAATGGACAAACCCAATGATTGGGTTAAATGTTTGCCCGAAACTAAATGTTTACAAAATGACTGTATTGTTTTTTTTGTTTTGTTTTTTAAATGAACCCAAAGTATGTTGGAAATGTTTAATAAGTGAACATTGTTTAATGAATAAAATTAAATAAAATTGCTTATTAATAAATGTTTTTATTTTGTTTATTATTGTCGCCCCCAGTCTCATTTTTAATTTCCAACATATTTTAGATTCATTTTAAGCAAGCGATACAGTCATTTTTAAACAATATTTGGGTTAAATAAAACTACCATTTGTCCATTTTCAACCCAACTTGGGTTGTTTTTTCAACCCAGCATTTTTTTTTTAGAATGCAAAATTAATTTATTCTTGTTTTAAGCAAAATCTCACTGGATTTTGATACATTTTTCAGTAAACAAGCCTTTTCATTTTGTTTCTCCAGTAAACGTGTCTTGATTTAAGAATTTGGATGTATTTGTATTGGAAAACAGTAGAAAGAGAATCATTTCACATGTTCACTAGTATGTAGAAAGTATACTGGAAAATTACATATATATATATATATATATATAATTATTATGTAATTAACTCAAAGAGTACTATATAACTAAATAGCATAAATAAATTAAAGTCAGAAGTGTTCAATAGCATTTTTCTGCATCACTGAATCGCTGCATTTCACTGGTATCAAAATCAGGCCAGTGAAGATTCACAGCTCGAAAGATCTCCACTCCATGATGACATGATGAGAAGCACCCACCATTGGTCCCTGCATCACTCCCATCTGTGCCGCTCCCGCTTTATCATCAAATCCACCCGTCATCTGAGCAGCAAAGTTCTGAAAAAGAGCAAAATCATTCAGCATTGTCACGAGAGAGAAACACATTTGAGTTCTCCCTGGACAGAGCATCCATTCTGCTTGTTTCCATGCTGTTATGAGTTCTTCTACTCGCTCCATCTTGAGTTTTCATCACAATATTCCTCATTTAAATAATTAATGCACAGAATAAAAGGGGCGGGGCCTTCCCCAAACACCAATCACAACACACCGCTCCAGCCGACCAATCAGAGCACAGTGTGTTTTCATAAGGAGAAACAGAAACTAAACAGAGCGTTACTGACAGACTGGGAAGAGAGGAGCTGCACAATGAGGAAAATAATCAACATTCAAGCAGGAAAACTCATTTCTCTCGCTCTCAATCTGTTTGAGAACGATTTCTCTCAATGCATTTCAGTCTCATTTAGGTTATTTAAGTCTTATATAACAGGAAAAATCATATAGACTATAAATCTAAAAAATACTTACTCCACCGAGGCCTGGGGGTCCGTTTGGACCGGGTGGTCCAGGAGGACCGGGGTTTCCAGGGGTTCCCGGCTCACCGTCTCTCCCACGGGGGCCTGGACTTCCCTAAAGACAGAGAAACGAGCCTCCGTTCGGTCCGTGTTTGTCATCTGAGAGAACATTCAGTGCTAAATGTGCGCTAAACTGCAATAATAATGCATCCACGGCCCATTAGCCTGTAGTGCTGTATTATTTTTAGGACTATATTATAAGGTGATTTCAAGTCCACTTTGACCATATTTGCAAGCATGCAATTTATTTAGACCTTTTTATTTGACATGATTGACCCGCTCAAGTTAAAAGTGATAGTAGTGTCTGTACACTGCAAAATAAAATGCATCAATTTATCTTGTTTTCCAGTACAAATATCTAAACATTCTTAAAATCAAGATAAATTTACATAAGCAGTTTTTTTTTTTTTTTTTTTAAAGTATAAATTCACTTCATTTTAATGCATTTTATATTGCTTATCAAGTATCTTGATTTAAGAATGTTTAGGTATTTGTACTGGAAAAAAAGACTTACCTACATAACAAATGTGTTTCTTCTCTAATAAAATGTCTTTTTGTCTGTGTGTACTGTCCTATTGTGTTTGTTATGGTCTCTTTCTATCACTCGGGCTGCCAGGAGCACAACAGAAAGTCCGACGGGAAGTGAAGCGCACCTTCTCGCCCTTCTCTCCTCTCTCTCCGCGCGGCCCTTGTTCTCCCGGTGGTCCCTGTTCGGTAAAGGAGGGTCAGTTAGTGCTGGATGTTTCTGAGCGTGCAGCTAAAGCAAGACCAGAGAATCCCAAGAATGCCAGAAGTATTCCTACCATCGGACCGCCTGGTCCCCTCGGTCCCACAACCTGAGGGAAAATCAACAGAACGTCAGTGCTAATGACTGGGAGAGGCTTTACCATTTCAAACAAAACTCTAGAAGAAGATAAAGATCCACAGAATCCACACTGAAGCCTGGCTGACTTTCTTAGGTGTTTAACTGGACTGGAGCTGCATCTTAATTCACACACGCCTGATCCGATTCCTTAATGACAGCTATCCGGCTCTGTCTATTAAGCCTTTGACAAGTACGATCACGGCGAGCATTCAGATCTGTGTTCTGAGCAGGCAGTCAAACGGTCTACTCAACCACACAGGATCAGTATTTATCACAGAAGTACTGGGATAAAAGTTTATAGTTCAGATATAAACACTGATGTCCATGAGAGTCATTGAATCATTCATTTAAAAGATTCGTTCAAAAACGCCGATTCATCCAGTAATGAAACAATTGAAGTCTTTACGAGTGAGTCATTGAATCATTCATTTAAGAGATTCATTCAAAAATGCCGATTCATCCAGTAATAAAACAAGTCTTTGTGAGTGAGTCACTGAATCATTCATTTAAAAGATTCATTCAAAAATGCTGATTCATCCAGTAATGAAACAATTGAAGTCTTTACGAGTGAGTCATTGAATCATTCATTTAAGAGATTCATTCAAAAACATTGATTCATCCAGTAATAAAACAACTTTTTGTGAGTGAGTCACTGAATTATTCATTTAAAAGATTCATTCAAAAATGCTGATTCATCCACTAATGAAACAAGTCTTTATAAGTGAACCATTGAATCATTCATTTAAGAGATTCATTCAAAAATGCCGATTCATCCAGTAATAAAACAAGTCTTTGTGAGTGAGTCACTGAATCATTCATTTAAAAGATTCATTCAAAAATGCTGATTCATCCAGTAATGAAACAATTGAAGTCTTTACGAGTGAGTCATTGAATCATTCATTTAAGAGATTCATTCAAAAACATTGATTCATCCAGTAATAAAACAAGTCTTTGTGAGTGAGTCACTGAATTATTCATTTAAAAGATTCATTCAAAAATGCTGATTCATCCACTAATGAAACAAGTCTTTATAAGTGAACCATTGAATCATTCATTTAAGAGATTCATTCAAAAACGCTGATTCATCCAGTAATAAAACAAGTCTTTACGAGTGAGTCACTGAATCATTGATTTAAAAGATTCATTCAAAAATGCTGATTCATCCACTAATGAAACAAGCAATGTCTTAATGAGTGATTGAATCATATATATTCAACTGATTTTTTTTTTAATAAATATTTTTTAAACAGACTGTTTTCTTTAGTTGTCTATTCAGAATTGTGGGTGAATCATGATCTCGAATTTAAACAACAAAAATGGTGATTCTCCATTTATCCTGAATCGTGCAACTCTAAACTGGACACACACACACACACAAATCTGACACCAAAGGTTTGAAGCTTACATCTGTTATGTCTCCTGGTTCCCCTTTTTGTCCCTGTTGCACAATGGAGCAGAATATTAGTCCAGATTAAATCAAGTATTTCTTTAAAAGAGCAGAAAATTAAATGATACAACATTCTAAAGAATGCTTTTCTAACGTTCATAATAAGTTATGAAAACGTTATTCTGAATGTTCTCGGCAAACATTGCGAGAAAGTTACTTTAAATGTTACTTCTACTTAAATGCAAGTGTATAAACAGAGAGAACGTTCCGCTGGGATGCGATAGCCGACACATTTTAAATGGCATTTTTCAGTGATTGACGCTGCTTGGCTCTCATGCACACATTAACTAACATCTCAGACCAAACACAGGATGAACCCGAGACTTAATCATCCCCTACAACACAGTCAAACAGACATTAAACACAGACTCACCTTAACACCTGGCAAGCCTGTTATTATCATGGCATGAAAGATAAAAAAACAGAGAGTTAAAACAGCATCGTGTAAAAGCAATCCTAAGCTCTGTGTTTGTTGGCAGAGCCTAAATGACTTTACAGGCCATATCCAGTGCATTCATCGTCACATGCGGTTCGAGTCTTGAACGCGATGTATGCATTCAGGCATTATGTATGCATTTCGTGTCATTTCTGAGAGTCCGATGTTTATCAGTGACATAAATCTTCACCATTTCTGTGGCGATATTGAAGCATTATAACATTGAAACCCTTGTATTTAAAGTCTGAATAATCCGATGGACGAATGAGTGTGCATCCTCGTCCATGGATTCCAGGAGCGGATGTAGGCATGGAGTTATCAAATAAGTTCATTTGAGCACTTGAGTTAATGATTGTATCCATTCAACGAGTTAACATTGTTTGCATGCAGTGAATCTTCCACAAACCGAGATCTAAAGATCACGTGGGACCGTTTTCGTTTAGGCTACTATGTTAAATTATTTATGCGTGACCTAATGATTATTCATGAGTCCCTTTTGTGATGTCAGATGCAAAAAAACAAAGTTAATCAAACGATAATCGTAAGTGAAGTCATGTCTGTTGGTGGCACGTTGTCGTTCACCCCACACTAGATCTGAAAATGTCTTGCGCATCCAGCTGTAAACGTTAAATCTGACATGATGGTGCTGCACAAACCAAGATCCCAAAAATCTAATTCGAGAGATAATAAGAAAAGTTCACAGTTTACCCATATGTGAGCCGAGGGCGAGCTACAACCTGCCACTAACGTGACAGACAGAGATTGGTGTGCCGTTCACATCTGACCGCGGGACACGATAGCAAATACCGAGAGACTCTCCGAAAGGCTTTGATCTGAAGCAGATGTCGGCGGCGGCGGCGGGGGGGGGGCTTATTCTGTATTCAGAAAGCAGATCAGGACTGCGTTTCGGGAAGCGCAGGTCAGGTCTATCTGCTAAACATCTGAAGGATGATGATGGAGACAAATACACGCTTTCTTTCTTTGTGAAGAAAAAGTAAACGTTTGTAAAGGTGCGCAAGAGAAAGCATTAAGTCAGAGGTGAAACTCTACACCACGTCTGTTCAAGTGAGGTTCCCTCTAAATGATTCCCATATGTGTCCGTCACACTCCTGCCGCCGGTGATATCCATTCCAGACAAAGTCTTTCGTTGTTAGTCTTTTCTCATTTTCAAATTGTTTGTCGGGTTGTTTTGGGTTTAAAAAAAATTTTGCATGGCACATATTTACGATGCTTTTGTTAAAAAAACAAATCCATCAAACAAATATGAATACAAGTAGGCCGGCACGAAATTTAACTGAAATTGCGAAATGGAAAAGGTTGCGATTTTTTTATGCACATCTTGTCAGTGAAGCGCGGCACTGTGATCAGTAGGAAATGCTGCTCCGGCGTTGTGAGCCAGAGGGCGCTCTCTCGCAGAAACTCCAGATATGCCCTGCAGAAGTGCGATATAACGCACATCATCCCAGGAAATCCCTGTGGCGTCATGCCGTCGCTGCAGCTGAATGAACAGAAGATTGAAGCGATTGAGTTCTTCAAGCCTTCTCGGGTATTTTCATGATAATAAAGTAAATTTATATTACATTGCTAATCAACATTATCTATTCTAATTGACATTATCTAACAACTGGCTTTCATCTATGGGAGCTTGTTTCTGCCATGAATAAAAAATAAAAAAGGTAATTGCGACTTTCTGACTTTATATCTCACAATTCTGACTTTATATCTCGCAATTCTGACTTTATATCTCACAATTCTGACTTTATATCTCACAATTCTGACTTTATATCTCACAATTCTGACTTTATATCTCGAAATTCTGACTTTATATCTCGCAATTCTGACTTTATATCTCGCAATTCTGACTTTATATCTCGCAATTCTGACTTTATATCTCGCAATTCTGACTTTATATCTCGCAATTCTGACTTTATATCTCGCAATTCTGACTTTATATCTCACAATTCTGACTTTATATCTCGCAATTCTGACTTTATATCTCGCAATTCTGACTTTATATCTCAATTCTGACTTTATAACTTGCAATTCTGACTTTATAACTCACAATTCTGACTTTATATCTCACAATTCTGACTTTATATCTCAATTCTGACTTTATATCTCGCAATTCTGACTTTATATCTCGCAATTCTGACTTTATATCTCGCAATTCTGACTTTATATCTCACAATTCTGACTTTATATCTCACAATTCTGACTTTATATCTCGCAATTCTGACTTTATATCTCGCAATTCTGACTTTATATCTCAATTCTGACTTTATAACTTGCAATTCTGACTTTATAACTCACAATTCTGACTTTATATCTCACAATTCTGACTTTATATCTCAATTCTGACTTTATATCTCTCAATTCTGACTTTATAACTCACAATTCTGACTTTATATCTCAATTCTGACTTTATATCTCTCAATTCTGACTTTATAACTCGCAATTCTGACTTTATATCTCGCAATTCTGACTTTATATCTCACAATTCTGACTTTATATCTCGCAATTCTGACTTTATATCTCGCAATTCTGACTTTATATCTCAATTCTGACTTTATAACTTGCAATTCTGACTTTATAACTCACAATTCTGACTTTATATCTCACAATTCTGACTTTATATCTCAATTCTGACTTTATATCTCGCAATTCTGACTTTATATCTCGCAATTCTGACTTTATATCTCGCAATTCTGACTTTATATCTCACAATTCTGACTTTATATCTCACAATTCTGACTTTATATCTCGCAATTCTGACTTTATATCTCGCAATTCTGACTTTATATCTCAATTCTGACTTTATAACTTGCAATTCTGACTTTATAACTCACAATTCTGACTTTATATCTCACAATTCTGACTTTATATCTCAATTCTGACTTTATATCTCTCAATTCTGACTTTATAACTCACAATTCTGACTTTATATCTCAATTCTGACTTTATATCTCTCAATTCTGACTTTATAACTCGCAATTCTGACTTTATATCTCTCAATTCTGACTTTATATCTCTCAATTCTGACTTTATATCTCTCAATTCTGACTTTATATCTCACAATTCTGACTTTATATCTCAATTCTGACTTTATATCTCTCAATTCTGACTTTATAACTCACAATTCTGACTTTATATCTCAATTCTGACTTTATATCTCTCAATTCTGACTTTATATCTCTCAATTCTGACTTTATATCTCTCAATTCTGACTTTATAACTCGCAATTCTGACTTTATATCTCGCAATTCTGACTTTATATCTCACAATTCTGACTTTATAACTCGCAATTCTGACTTTATATCTCGCAATTCTGACTTTATATCTCACAATTCTGACTTTATATCTCGCAATTCTGACTTTATATCTCATAATTCTGACTCACGCAATTCTGACTCACGCAATTCTGACTTTATATACATAGACTAATCCTTATGAATTGAGTGGTTTAGTCCAAATGTTCTGAAGAGACTATCACTTTTATGATGAACAGTTTTAATTTAGGATTTCACGGTTTACATGTAAACATTGATCCGCAAACATAAACACAATTCTGCCTCATTCGTGTGTGTTACGCAGCACGTTTGAGCTTCTGGAAGAGGTTTGTTCTTGCGCATCAAGCAGGTTCGGTTGAGTTTCTGTTTTGAACTTTTTGAAAAGTCAAAGATGCAATTACGGCTGTCAATACAAGGACAGAAATCGCAAAAATCATCTTAATTTGTGTTCCGAAAATTTATGAAAGTCTTAAGAGTGTGGAACAACACGAGGGAGAGTAATTAAAGACATCATTTTAATTTTGGGGTGAACTAACCCTTCAATGTCTTTTGCTGGACAGTGTTTTGAAAGACGTTTGACTTTTCAAATGCATGTTACTGATCACAGAGCCGTGCTTCACTGACAAGCTGCGCATAAAATAAATAATCGCAGCCTTTGTGATTTCACAACTGAAAGATTGTGAAAGATTTCCATTCAATTTTGATGAATTGTGCAGCCCTAATACAAATGTAATTTATTTATAAAAGTGAGAAATAAATAAATTACGACCAGGGGAGGAAGGCTGGTCAGCGGCACAGACCGGGCAGCACTCCCCAAATGGAATCTCAGGTTTGGAACAGTCTTTCAGCTCCTCGCAGATGATTTCGTCACACAGGACCGACCCGGTGTCGCAAACACAAATGCGACACGGCTCGGGCTTCCACACGTCCTTGTCACTATATGACTGGCCATCCTGCGTGCAGCTGCCTGGATCTTCTGTGAGGAGCGTGAGCAGAGGAAGAGGAGGAGGAGGAGGAAGCAGGAGGTGAGTGGAGAGTTAAAGCACATACTGTCAAAATGACATTAAAACTCTATGATTTGGATTTGAAATCCAAAGCCATAGAAGCTTAATGATTAGTGATAAATCGTATTAGTGCAATGCCTACAGCAGAAAGTGAGGGTGAGCGATATACTGGTAGAAATTCTGTACAGATTTTGGACTGCATTTGCGCTCACATGACATCGCTGTCACCCAAGCTTTTCAGCTGTAGCATTGCGGTTAAAAAACAAGTGGTAAGCGAAGAGCGGAAGAGAACCCATTTCAAGTACTCGCACGCTGTCTGAGAGACTGCTCATGGAGCGCGCGAGTACCGAGTTATTTTTTCCGCTAAACTGGGCTTCAATACACATACTTATGTGTCAAAGGCTACATTCACACTGCAGGTAAATGTTCCCCAAATCAGATTCTGATCCGACTCATCTGTTTCCCCCATGACAGAGTGACCAGCACAAACCACATGGAATCTGATCTTTTCGATTCCGATTTGTGCCACTTCCGTGAGTGGTACACAGTAAAAACCCCAGAGTTAAATCAACTCTGCTCAGATAACATTTGGTCCCGCTCTAAATAGTGTTAAAGTAACACTGAAGCAGAGTTAAAGTTAATGAGATAATTAAGCAATTAAGCAACGGTTATTGATGAACACCTGCTGTTAACAAGCAGAATCACTGAAGAAAAGAGAAACACAAGAACTACAACTGATGAAATCAACTGAAGATAAAAGACATTCAATCTCTGAAGAGTGTGACTTTAACTCTATTTAGAGGGACCGAATGTTATCTGAGCAGAGTTGAGAGTTTTACTGTGTACTAAATCCGATACAGGTCAGACGTTTTGTAATGTGACCGCAGTGTGAACAGTCATATTGGAATCAACCTTCGTCATGATTCTGTGTCTATTCAACAGATTTTACATAGCCAACGTTATCAAGACAGCTGCGAAGGGCAGTGATGTGTCAGAACTTGACAGCTCTATAAAATTCAAAAACTCTGCTTTCTTTTGTCACATCATTGTCTTTATTTTTCACATTAATTGCACTTCATTTCGTGGGCTGTACGCTGTAAATAACCGCGTAATCGCTTACTTTGGGCCGTCTTTACTTCCGTATAACAGAGCTTTGCGTCTTGCCCAGACGCCTATTTTTCCGCAGAATTGGGTTACTTTTCCCACGGGATGTTTCGGAACTCCGTGGGTTGAAGCGACGCCGCACTAACCCGATGTTTAACGCGACTTTTACCGGGATCCCTCACGGAATGCGATTTGGCTAGTTTTGGACTCGTTTTGAGAAGCAATTGAGTGGATTTTGTGGTAAAAACCCGGCAACCGCTCAGTTTCACTGGAAATCTGATATTGACCACATTTGAAACAACAATGTGAACAACTAACGTTATACAAAAACGTCAGATCTGAGCAAAAATCAGAATTGAGTATTAACGCTCGCAGTGTGAACGCAGCCGAAACGCCCTTATTTGCAAGTGTCCTCGCAAACGTAGTCAGTAATGTCTTAAGTGAACGTAAACAGCTGAGAAAGAAAACGCATGTATCAGTATATTAGATCAGTGCATTCGCTCTTAAAGCGACAGCGGCCTAATAAACCTGCTGTGTCATTAACGTTAATCAAACCACAAAGAGAAAATCTCTCACTGCTCTTGACTGAATCACTTTTGTCTCACTTTAATAAGAATAAATGTTTTGATACACGATTTATGTCTTATTTCTAGTGCTTGAAGTCTCGATAGAATAGTTTATTTGAAGAATAGAACAATTTAATTCAAAGAATAGTGTAATTGTTCCGTTAACTAAGCCTTTACTGTATATTTTTTCACTGAAATTGGTGACAAGAATAATGAAATTTTATCATACAAAACCCTGATTTAAAGCAAAATCAACTATATTGTGATATATATATCATTAACATGGAATAAAATGACGCATATGGTGATATAAGATTTCGCTCACATGGCCCACCCCGAGCAGAAAGCATTAACTTGGCGGGTTTCTGTGCACAGGAACCTCCTCATTAATGCAAATGTCATTGTCACGCTCATTCAAACGCAGACCACAAGATGGCAGCACAAAACTGATATCAGCTAATTAACGATCAGTTCAAAGCGTGATCCCGATTGACTTCTGCCCTCCGCTGTGACCCTTCCAAGACACAGAACCCCTCCAGAACCCAAAGCCAGACTGCTCATATTTGCATGAGAAATAGCAGTTTGTCAACTCAAATTCAAAGTGAAATGGCTTTCCTTTCTGTCTTTCAGCAACAGGTCATTCGCTCATGAATTTGCCGGGAAAATGGTGCAGAGCACTGTTTGTTTACCCCGCAGGCCTGTTTATTTTCTGTAAATTCCTGCAGACCCCGTATGGCGATGAATGACGCCTTTCTGAAAAGTAAAGACTGAGCAATTCACAGGCTTTTGCCTAATCTAAACACCAGGCTGAGGAAGTGTGTGTGTGTGTGTGTGTGTACGCTGCCAGTTCAAACATGCCAGAGAGAACGGACAGCTTTCACTCACACACACACACACACACACACACACACACACACACACACACGCTTCAGGCCTCTCCATTCTCTTCTCTCTGCTGTTTGAGCTCCAGGAACGCAAGTGGAAAATGGAGGAAACTCCAAATTGGACACAGGTGAGGAGAGGGAACGCTTTCCTTTCCTCTCTTTCAAAGCTTAACGTCAGCAGGTCAGGAATCCACGGGCCACCTTTGCAATACGACTCCATGACCGATGCTTTAACAAGCGGCCTTTGAGCCGGAGACCCAGACGAGCCGATCCACGACCCGCTCGGGGTGAAACACTCGTACGCCTCTCTGCTACAATCACCCGATTGTTAGCTTTCGCTCCGATTTCTCTCCCTCTCTCTCTCTCTCTCTCTCTCGTCTGCCTAATTGCTTCTTTTCAACTGTATTTTATTGTCATTTTTTTACTGGCTTTTAAAAGAAAACTCTTGCCGAGGAGCTTATTTCCCCTTTAATTCAGAAATATCGTCCAAGGACTGCGCCTTGCTGAATTATAATAGCTGCCTCTGTCCTTTTCATGTTTTTCCAATAGCTTTTCGCCCAGACAGTCTTTCCTTCTTTCCCTGGACTATCGCAGCCCCGGGTAATTTAGGAAACAGATGGAAGCACTTTAACTGTATGGAAGGGTAGCAGTGACTCTGGCGGAGGCCCACGGCTGCCGATACGATGCGCCTCAGGATCTGTGAAATATAAAAGCAGAGATTCCTGAATCCCTCCAGCTCAGAATTCTGACACTTCCCAGGCGTTTGGAGCATCTGCGCTTTGTGCAAGCCTGGATTCGCCCCGGTGGCCCCTGACAGCAGAGGAATGCGCTCTTTTAGGGGCCCGACCAGCTGAGCCTCGGGGCCATCAGGAGACTTCAATCAATCAATCAATAAATCAATGATCGAATAAAACAAATGCTGTGTGTGTGTGTGTGTGTGTGTGTGTGTGCGTGAAGGCTTCAGGAATGTCCCGCAGGTGTCCTGATGGATGAAATACCCTGAATACCTCCAAACTTATAAACACATTCTGACTATGATTCACTTCTGAAAATAGACTAAAACACCAATTCTTCTGAAAAATGCTTAAAAAAAAAAATCTAACTCATAAAAATACAGATATGCACAAAATTGCAAAAGCATTGGCGTTCAAAGCGAACAAAAAAAAGTTAATTTGAGAGTAAACTCACGGTCAAACTCCTCTTGGCATTTGACAACGGCCAAAAATGCGCCTAGAGTTGCCACAAATAGCAGTAAAGTCCTTGAATCCGCCGACAGGATCATGTCTAATCTGCAGACATGCGGCGTTTCAGGAGCTGAAGAGAAAAAGTTTGGATTTAGTGTTTTCTCCTAGTGACGCGCATGAAGCATTTAGTCCCAAATGGTGGACGATGAAACTCCTGAGGAACCTCCGCGCGGACTGATCCTGGGCCCGCAGGTTTGAGTCCATGCAGCTTTGAATGGAGAGCCGTATTTTCGGAAATAAAAATCCACCCCTTTACCCCCCGTGAAGGTGAAACCGGAGAAGCGTTGCCCGTTCTTCAAGAGCCCGAGCGGCTGAGAAAGAGAGAGAGAGAGAGAGAGAGAGAGAGAGAGAGAGAGAGAGAGAAAAATAACAATCCCTCCAGTGCCATTTTTCGCGTTTCTCCCTTTTTAACCCTTAAGCGCTGTTCGATTTCCTCAACAAAAAAAAAAAAAAAATCACATTATGAAAATCAACAGAGATTCAGATACAAGCTAAACTTTATCAATATTTGTCAAATATTCCAAAAAATATATATCTGAAGATATGATTCAATGAAAATGTTTATTAACCATTTTGTTTTGACTTTTTCTTTTCTTTTTTTTACCGTAGAACATCATTACAATTAAATGTAACTGTATAATGAAAATATGTACTTTTCCCAAGTTGGCTGTTTTGTGAACTCGTTTCATAAAGTCGAGAGCTTTCTGGATCAGAACTTCACACACATGCTGCTGCTTAAAACATGTTTCTGTGTTGAAATAAGTGTGGAAACCTCGTTTTTTTAGCTTCGTAAGGTAGTAAAACAATAAAATAACAAAATATACCCAAGAAATGTTATTATTTTGGGTCAGTACAGTTGCTTTAGAGCGTTGAGATATGCGGGTCAAATTGACCCGGCGAACGTAACAGTGATTTTGTTTGTATGTGTCAAAAAAACACCAGCATGTTGAAACTTTGCATGATGATAAACGAGAAAAAGTCACAAAATATCAAGAAAAAAAACAACTAGAAAATCTAAACGGGTCAAATAGACCCGCAACATAACACAAGGGTTAAATGATCCACTGTAAAACATGTAGCCTACCTACTAAAAAAATAAGCAGAGTGATGTATAATGCATAATATCGAGTATTAAAGATTTGGAAAGATCACACGTGACATAGACGGAAGTTCAAATCCAGTGTTTACAAAGTGAACGTCAAAGACGAAGTGATGATTTTGATGTTGGAGAAGAGTTTTACCGCGGTACTTCTGTCTACATCACGCCTGACCTTTCCACGTGATGACGTGATGTGTGGCGCATCAGAGCAGTGCAAGACCAGCATTTGTGGATAAAAACTATATTTTATTATATAAAACGTGCGGCGGTTTCTCTAGATCAGACTCTTATTCCTCGTCTGGATCATGTAGATCTTTGAAGCTGCACTGAAACTGACATTTGGACCCGTTGAACCCCATTGAAGTCCACTATATGGAGAACAATCCTGGAATGATTTCCTCAAAAACCATTTTCCACTGAAGAAAGAAAGACATGAACATCTTGGAGGACACGGAGGAGTGCGAATGATCAGGAAATTTGAATCGTGAAGTCTTGAGAATATTGAAATAAAACTAGTGATTCTCAGATCACAGCTGCTCTGCACAGATTCAACAGGCGTGCCTTCACTGATATACTGCATGACTGCAGCATCTAAACCATCATTAACTTTTAACCATAATTCCCTAAAAATCTCATTTTAACAACTGAATTTAGACAAGCTCCAAGCTTTCGTATTAAACAGATGTTATCTATATCCTATTCCGGATGTTTCCCCAACCACACGCACCCCTCCAGGAGTCTCCAAGCTGTGTTTGTTACAATGAATCACAGAAAGACTTGTATTATAAAATGTGTGTGTATTCCCTACGTTATGGGGACCAAATGATCTTGTGGGGACATTTTGTTGAGGAAACAAGCTCGTAAATCATACAGAATGATCTTTTTTGAAAATGTAAAATAGCAGAACATTTTGTGTGATGGGTAGGGGGACAGAATGTACAGTTTGTACAGTATAAAAACCATTATGCCTATGGAATGTCCCCATAAAACATGAAAACACAACGTGTGTGTGTGTGTGTGTGTGTGTGAGAGAGTGTGTGTGCTTTAGGGTGTTAGAAGGTCAAAGTTCAAGGAAAGAAATCAGCTGTGATGGACATTTTTTTGCCATGAATGGCCTCAACTGTTGGAACAGGTGGTGAAAGACGTTCTTGTTGAGTCGTAAACCACTTTAACCAAACAGAAGATATTTGAAGAAATTCCTAATTAAGCATCGTATTTGCATATGTAATGTCCAGTTGTTCAGGTCAGGAACCAGGGAAGAATATGCTGGGAAAAACTCATCTGCAATAGAGAACACTTCACCAGACACCTGATGACAACCTCTCATCGCCGTTAAAATCAAAGTACTGGTGTGTTTTAACCCTTGTGCCTCCTAACTTTTGTCTTTTTATCATTTTTCTTGTGTTTATGCAAACTGCATACATTTTGCCACAGGTGTGTATTTTTATTGCAATTTTACCATTTCACTCTCATTTCCTTTAATAAATCTATTTCACACCAGCAGCACAAAACAGTTCCTCTCAGGACCTCAAGAACAAAAATTTTCCCTATTAAAACTATTTTTTTTATTCCAGGGACATTTAACTATGAAATTATGCAGTCTTTGTCAATAGGCATTCATTCTGTTCGCAAGGCTTCAAAATGACATTTTATTCTAAATTTTATACTAATTTTTATTTTTATACTAATTTGCAATGTAATTTGCAAACTAATTTGCAATGTTTTTAATACTAATTTGCAATGTATGAAACTTGTATTGTGAGCACTTGTAAGTCGCTTTGGATAAAAGCGTCTGCTAAATGACTAAATGTAATTTTTGTACTAATTTTCTCAGGTTTGGCCTATAAAGCAAATTCTCGCTTTATTCCTGTTTTCTGCTTCTGCATGTTATACATCCAACTGGATGAATTATGCATCTATAACTGTGTGGATGTCAGTGTTGTCACATGTGCTGTTTGTTTACGTCATCATTAGTTCATTCCCATCAGCTGTGTGTAATTTATTAGTGTCGTTATCTCCTCTGTTCTGTGTGTTTATACCCTCACTTTCTGTTCAGTCTTTGCCGTTCGTTATATTTAAGTTTAGTGTCTTGTGCGGCTCATTCTCCTGTTTATTATTATTAAACATCGTCACTATCGCTGTGTTTCTCTGTAACCTGCAAGACCGTAACCGTAAGAGTGCTTTATATGAGTTTAATAAAAACATTATGTGTGTGTGTGTGTAATATCAGAGAGAGAAAAACTACTGCAAATCACAAATCCAACCAAAGATTTGGTACTGCACCCAAACAAAATCTTACTGAAAGCTCATTTTTTGAGATATCAATCTCAAATTTGGAACACAACTTACTCAGATTTATGTTTTTTTAGAGTTCAACATGTTTATATAAAATATATATTTTAAAACTAAACTTAACCTCTATAAATATTTTTTTTAAACTTCAACAGTAATCTACCAAGGGTCTTCTTTAAACTTCAATGAAACTTAAGTTTGTGCTCCCAAGCCGTTTTCAGACATGGACATTTTTGTCCTCTTTGGACCTATGTGCAACTTCTTTTTTAATTGACACACAAGCGTTAAAGTGTTTTACATCAATACATGACATAAAGGAGAAAGATAGCATCACTTACTTCGCATGAGCTGCCTGCATTATTTTAATTAAGTTTCTATAGCACGTTATACAATACAGATTGTTTCAAAGCAGCTTCACGGTATAGACCGGAAAATAACAGAATCGCTCATACATCAAATTCAGCTGTAAAGCAGCTCTACAGAAGAAGAATCAATTATTCCTTTAAGCAAATCAAGTAAAAGTGCACAAAGACCCCAAAAATGTGTGCGCTGAATGCAGTTTTACTGAGACCACAGACAATGATCCGGCGGACTATCACAATGTGGCGTACTTTACTCCACACATATTCCCCCTCAATATTTGACACTGGCTTTAAGCAGTTCTTTAGTTTTATGCATTTTGTATTTATGGGGTTTGTTGTTTCTTGGGAGAGAGCACAGCCTATGGCTGGAATGCCTTGATTTTGGGAAATGTCCTAAATTTGCTGTTATTTCAACAGAGGAATGAATGCTGGACTGATGCAGGCGAGTCTGAACCACATATAGCAGCGCACTGGAGGTTTTTATTAATAGCCTGTTATTTACTCGGAGCGCTGACACTTTATTTGCTCTTTTTCACACTTCTGGAATATATATCACTTCATCATTTGATGAATTACTGCAAGACAGTTTACACACATTTTCTAGGTTAGACGCATATTGTTTTAGGACTGTTAAAGTATGAATTATATGATTTTTTTTTTCTGAAGCAACAATCTACCTAGTAATATGGAAGTTTTTTCCAAACAAAATGGATTTATGACAGGATTGATGATGCAAATTAGTTTTAAATTTTATTTTTGGTACATCTCTGAATGAGGAAATTAAACTGCATTTGAACGGTTTGATTTATTATTTGATCTTTTTTCCATTATGTTCGGAAAAAATGCTGGGTCCATACCATAAAGCAATGGATATCTGGGAAACACTGTTAAAACGCTGTTCCCAGACCTCAATACTCGACGCACGAGCCTCTGGAATGCTGATATAAATCAACAAATAGGCAAGAATAAGACATCAATCCAGATAGCAAGAATCAATATAACAGCTTCACATCATAGAACACAAAAGTGACAAACCCATATAGTGTATTCAGCCCTAAATGTGTGTAAATATGATTATTATTTTTGAACGTCGACTCCAAATGGTTTTAAATCCCAGCGGAATTAACACAGCTTGTGAGGTGCAAAGGTCCTGAATCACTGGAATTGGGTCTTTAACGGTCCTCTGAAGTGCTTTGGAATGTGCAGCTTTATTCACTGTGTTGCCGTAATTTTCAATGAAACCTGGAAGATATACCTAGAAGCTCCTCCCCTTTTTCCAGAACAGCCAATAGCTTTTCACCTGGCTCGGCCAGAGTCGTTGAGCTCGTAAAATCCAATATTCCTTATCATCTCGAACCGTTTCGCCTCCATATTGCTTTAAAACAGTAATTCTCAAAGTATGGTCCGCGAAAAGATGACCTAAACCAGGCAAGCTCTTAACCCGCACCCGATCACGGGCGGGGGGGTTGACGTTAGTGTGTTTTAATAACGAGGAAAAAGGATAATTTCATTGCATTTGTGTTTGAATAATTAGTTTTTGACTAGAAACAGTTGCATATAAACTTAAATTTAGTTCATCATTCCTATTTTGTTGAGTTTTTTTTGGAGGGGGGGGGGGGGGTGTTAAAGTAGGATTCTGTTAGGTGGTCCTCAGAAAAAAATTGGAAGATAAAGTGGTCCTTGGGCTGAAAAAGTTTGAGAAACACCGCTTTAAAACATTGCATTGTTTGTAGAGTTCAAATGTGTCCGGACTCTGTGCTCTCGTGTCTCTGAACCGGAGCAAACTGTGGCGGATCATGTGACACTAACGCAAAAACTGACGACACTGTCTGAATCGCTCCGCATCCTCTATACAGTGCCATTCACCATGTAGAAACTGGTAAATGTGTGAACAAATGACCGATTTCAGCGTCTGTTAATAGTGTAGGAGGGGGCGGGACTTCAGATTCTAGAGAGCATCTGATTGGACAAAAGATTTGACGAGAAGCTGAAGTCTGCTGTGATGTCATAAAAATCCATGATACATTTAAGCGGAAGTGAGAGCCTGTAAGTTTTGAATGCTTAAATCTCCTAAATGTAAATTTTGTCATTGTTTTGGAGCACACCAGCTTATTCATAATCTCAAGGCTAACAAATCCCTCCCAAGAGCTTTAATGGAGACTTTAAAAGGTAGTTAAAGCAGCATTACTCTGACATCTGAATAATTTAACAACCATGTGAACCTCTCAGCATTCAGCCAAAGAGAAAAGCTCCATTTCTATTTACAAACTCTACTCTGAGTTGAACTTTTTTCTGTATAAAACCCTATGAAAATAAAGCTGACTTGACCATAAGAAAAGCTTGCGTATCGAGATGAAAACGAGCACAAATCTCTACTCAGGAATGAATGAAGAAGTCTAAATGTCTGCTGTGGTGAACACAAGATGTGCCTTTGTTAGCCGGAGCTCAGGGAATTCTGTGAGCGGCACACGTTTCCTCCCCGTCCTGAGAGCAGGAAGTGGGATGTGTCCAAGATTTCAGAGAAAATCAGGCCGACTGCTTCATGTGCGAGAGATTGTAGTCGGTTTCTGATTCCAAATGACGTGACGAATATTGTAATTAGGAATGTAATCCATTACATTACACATTTAAGATAATATATATATATCGGATTACTTTTAGATTACTTTTGATCTAAATCATTTATCACATTAATTTGATTAGGATAAACTTGTACAGTACTGATATTAAAACGTAAACAGAAATAGTCAAGTCATCTTTATTTCTATAGCGCTTTTTACTGTGAAAAATTGTGCAGCTTTACATTAATAATTGGTAAATAATTTTTGGCTGCACAGCAGCTCCCAGAGAAAATGGTGTCATTGTCCAGCTTATTCTGTATATTATTGATATGGCAAATTTGGGATCATACTCGGCGAAAGCCAAAAAAAAAATCTAATGATGTACGTTAAATGAAAATATGTTGAGTTTTTCATTTTATAAGCATTTTCATACATGTCATTATATCTCTTGACCACTAGGCGCGCAGACGTAAAACTCGATTTCGTTCATGCGGTTCATAAAAACAGTATTTTTTGACAATTCAAAATGGCTAACCAAAGAAAATTGGATATCGTTCAAATTGCATGCCTCAAGGAATCCAAGGAGACCATCCTCATGATTTTAGGACAAGGCATTCAAACATTATACGCAAAAATAGCCATTTTTCCTATTTTGGCACCAGTAGGTGGCGCTCTGACGATAATGTGTGTGTATCCCCAAGCCGTGCCGGTAATGACATATACCAAGTTTGTTGTCAATACTCCAAATCATTGCGAGGATACAGAATTAAATCCATTTTCGTATGCTTGCCGACAAATTCAATGAGAACGGATTGGCCGATCAAAAATATTTTAATATCTTTTTTCCTGGATTATGAGTAGATGCTACGTACCAAATTTTGTGAAAATTGGACAAACGCTCTAAGAGGATAAAAATCAGAATTTTCTAACTGGAGGACAAAATTAATGAAGCTCGCCATGGAAGTATACAAATCAAAAAAAAAAAAAAATGGAATGAAATAAACGATCATCCAATCCCATCCGAAAACAGGCATTAATCATGGGCTCTCTCCAGCTCACCTGATGAGAAAGTTCCAGAAACTCCATCACAAACCACTCTGAAGGCCGTCCGTTCTGTTGAATGTTCAACAACGTTGTCTCCACCTGCATCCTCTTCAGTTTTGGGTCCGATCTTAGGTGTCCAAGGAGGCGCGGAAACAGGAATAAAGTACAATAAAGTCTTTAATCTAGACGCAGGGGAGTTACAAAGAACAGGAAACATTAACACGCACACACAAACGAGATCGGATCACAAACACCGGGATTATAGGAACACAATGGGAGAGACAGGGTAATTAACAAGACACAGGTGAACATCATTAGACAAATGAGTGGCAGGAACACGAAGCACATGTGAAACAATGAAAACAAACAGTCCGGAACAGAGATACATGTAACACCCGTTCAAAGCGTTTCTAAGGATGCTGATTTTTAGAACGCAGACGTCTGACTCTGAGATGGCGAACGGGAACATGGCTTGTCTGATAACGTCGTCAAGCTAAATGCTAATCATATCAATTACTGTTATGTGTCCGACGTTGCTGAGAGCGTTACATAAAACACATTAAAGGGGACATATCATGAAAATTGGACTTTTTCTGTGTTTAAATGCTATAACCGGGTCCCCACTGCATCTATCAACCCAGAAAGTAACTTTGTTTTGGTAAACATTTCTCTGAAAGCATGTGAAAAAATGAGCCGTTCAGATTTCGTTCCCCTTGTGACATAAAATGGGGATCTTATTATAATATCACCACCACATAATCTGCACGTTTCCACTTACGCAAGCGACAAGGGTGTAGCAGTAACTCTGGTCCTGGAGTGCAGCTGCACAGTTTCTGATCAAATGTCTTCAGGATTACTAAAGCTACGTGAAGGAGGGTGTGTTGATTCTCAACGATGGATCGATACCAACTGTTCATGATCCAACTTCATATATATTTCATGATGTTTGCAAATTGTCTGAATGTGTTTCGTTAGCACGTTGCTATTGTACTCTTAAATGTGGCTAAAGTTACCGTCGTATCTTACTGTGTTCATGGAGAGCAGAGCCATGTCTACGGTGGCCGAGAGAGCTCAAAGCGCTGCAAATAAGAAAGCACATGCAAATAAATAAATAAAAAAACGTGATCATCAGTTTGACGACACATGTGCTGCAAATCCTCACAACACATGCAAACGCAAAAATGCACTGCAAACACAAAAACGCACTGCAAACACAAAAACGCACTGCAAATACAAAAACGCACTGCAAACACAAAAACGCACTGCAAATACAAAAACGCACTGCAAACACAAAAACGCACTGCAAATACAAAAACGCACTGCAAATACAAAAACGCACTGCAAACACAAAAACGCACTGCAAACACAAAAACACACTGCAAACTCAAAAACACTGCAAACACAAAAACACACTGCAAACTCAAAAACGCACTACATTTACAAAAAGCGCTGCAAATACACAAACCACAACGGAAATGTTTCAAGGGGGACCCCAAAAAGTGACGGATTTCCATTGTGGTTTGTGTATTTGCAGCGCGTTTTTGTATATGCAGTGTGTTTTTGTGTTTGCATGTGTTGTGAGGATTTGCAGCACATGTGTTGTCAAACTAATGATCATGTTTTTTTTTTTAATTTGCATGTCCTTTTTTATTTGCAAGTGTTTTTTTTTATTTGCATGTGTTTTCTTATTTGCAGCGCTTTGAGCTCTCTCGGCCACCGTACATGTCGTAGCTTTAGCCACGTTAGCCTCGTGGCACGCTTTCAAACTTTTTCCCCCATATCTACGTGATCTGATATGCTGCATCATGTACAGTTTGTGATGATCTGTTTTGAGAGTTATATTGGCTGTGTGAGCTTCTGCTGTATTGTTTATGCATTGTGGGCGGGGAGCATGAGCTCATTTGCATTTAAAGGCACACACACCAAATCATCAAACTTTTCCCCCCACCCAAAAATAGGCAGTTAAAACACGGCGTAATAAAAATCCATGTTTTTTTGGGAGCTGAAACCCATAATGCACTCAAAAAAATGTTCTTCAGCTGTTCTTTTGGGGTGGTTAAGATGCTATAGCACCACTGCCATATAAAGCTCTCTCTTAGTCTCTTAGTTTAAAGTTGGGGAAAGGATTAAAATACATGTATATGTATTTCCTAAAGATAACATGGTCCTCAACATTTTCGTCCCCAAGGCCCCCTTATGAGGAAATATTCCAGGGCCCCCACACAAGACTTTTAGACCTTAGAAAAGAATTAAAAGTGATTCAAAACTTTTGTCATTGTAGTAAATTCCCAATCATGGCAAACATATGAGAGTGGCGTAACGTCTATAAAATCTAAGGAGGAGAATGGTGGAGTTCTGAGAGCTGTTGCAGTTTAAATGATCTGGAAGGAGGAATACAATTGGAGGATGAGAGAAAGCAAAGACAAGGTGATTGGCTGCAGTCTTTGAATGAATGTAAACTGATAAAAAGCTCAACAGTAGGAGGTGTTTGTGAAGTCTGTTACAGTAAATGCGACTGGAGAAAGAGATGCTTAAACATCTTGGATGAAATTTTAATTCTGAGGTGAACTAATCCTTTAACTGGGCTTTTTCCTTGCAGTCGTGAGTTGGAGTCATGTCAAAACACCTGAGCACGATATCAGTAAAACATCACATGCTGCTTTTGATTGTCATCTCTCAGGAAAAAAAAAGATATGGCCTGCAGGTCTGAGGTTTGCTCATCTATTGCCAAACGCACATTTTATCATTCATTATGCAAATCAGCTGGCTCGCGAACAATCTATAAATCATTGTAACATCTCTCCTTGACAAGTTACAAGTGTATAAATCTGTTTTCTGGTGTGATTTGATCACTGTATAAGTGAAACGATTGAATCAACTCCACAGCAACTGCATCAATTCATCCGTTCAGAAACGTCTTCCTGAGTCTCTCCATCCTTTCCTCATTTTGTCAGCGTGAGATTCTCCAGCTTTGTTGTTGTTGAGCTGTTAAAGCTCCGCCCTCTTCTGGAGCAGCAGCTCATTTGCATTTAAAGGGACACACACAAAAACCCAATGCAATTTGACAAGCTACAATAAATGATCTGTCTTTTGAGCTGAAACTTCACAGACACATTCTGAGGACACCAGAGACTGGAAGTTCTACCGAGAAGACTCAAATGTTACGTCATTATTAGATAATGACCGGTTAGATCTAAACTAACACTTAAACATGTCTGAGTTCGCAGATGCTGACGCCAACCTTCACCTTCATCCTCCTCATCACCACCAGGATGGTCCCTATCCATACCTCCCAGGGGTCTTCAGCAGGAAATGCAGAGCCCGCAACCCTCAGGATGCAAGTTACGGACTGATTGTTAATGAATATCATTATGTTATCTTGCCTCCCGAGTCTTTCTGGTAGAACTTATATTACATCTTGTAAAAGGGGCGTTATGAGTTTCCCCTTTTAAAAGTCCCACAGAGCATGATGGGAATAATAGGAAAAGCCCCGCCCTCTCCTTGACAGGATTGGTTACATTTTTGTGACGTAGAGAACAGGGGCTTTTTGAGGCCGTCTTTGTTTCACTGCAGTTTTACTCCGATTGACTGAAGAATTTGCACATGGTTTATGTCAAAGCAAATTAAAACACCACGTTTTAAACACTTGATTTTCACCAAAGGGGGACTTTAAAGATCTTACCTTGTCATTAAACACCACTTTCAGGTTTCCTGCTTTCCTGGTTGGTGTTAGTGCGCAAGTGAACTATGATGTTGTGGGCGACTGATGGATTGAAGCTGAAGGTGAAGTTCCTTTCTCCAAGCTGAAATCCAGGCAGAGATTTGCGGTGAGACGGTGGACTCCTCAGTTTGGAAGGACAATACAGCTGCTTATGATGTGCGTTTAGTGACAAAATAGTTCTTATTCTATATAATAATGAATAATAATTAAACTTCAGGACTTAAGATCCACAAGAACTGCCATGAAAAACTAGTCAAATTTAAACAATTGTTTTTGTATAATAGTATTTCGGCAACACTTTACTTCAAGCCTGTGTATATAATGCATTATAAAAGTATTGTGTATTGTGAAGTACTTTATAATGAATTATACACAAAGGCTTCAAGTGTTACCAATAATCAGGGCTGGGTGGGTCACTTTTAAAATGTATTTCACTACAGATTACAAAATGCATGCTTTAAAAAGTCATTTGTAACGTATTTCGTTACATTACTCAAGTTTAGTCACTTCATCTAAATACTTTAGAATACTTTGGAATACTAATAAGTGTGAAACAAACACAAAAAAGTGAGTTTTTATCTCACAATTCTGACTTTTTCCCTCAGAATTGAGTGATATAAAGTTGCAATTGTGAGTTATAAAGTCAGAATTATGAGATATAAACTCACAATATTGAGAAAAGTCAGAATTATGAGATATAAACTCACAATATTGAGAAAAGTCAGAATTATGAGATATAAACTCACATACTAAATTCACAATTGCAAGAAAAAGAAGTCAGAATTATGAAACACAAACTCACAATTGTGAGGGAAAAAAAACTAATAGTGAGAAAAAGTCGCAGTGACGAGTGAATTATAAAATGACTCACAAAACATGAAAACAGTCGTGGATCATCAGGTCATGACAGGACAGTTTTTTATATAAATTCAGTCATTTTGTCTCGTTCAGGACAGAACTAAATAAAAATAATAAAAGTATTAAAATGTTGATGAAACTGAACTGGTCTTTTTCAGACGGTCAGAGTCAGAGAATCACCAATCGCTGTTTAAATGACATTAAAACTCAAAGTAATCACTTTGGTAATCTAAAACACACTGTAATCTGATTACCACCCATTTCAAATGAAACACAGTGACTCACATTTTGCATTTTAAATACGTCACTAACTCGTTACTTGCCAATATTTCTTTGTTAAATAATATTTTAATACTCCTCCACCTGTTTATTATTAATATCACAGAGCGGTATCTTGTGTTCTTTCGCATGACATTATAAAGGAAAAAAAAAAAAATCAACGCACCTTTATTGAACGAAGTCTAAAGTACACACAGAAAATAAATAAACAGAGTTTACATTAACCATTTCTAAAGTTAAATCGCGACCAAAGAATGGAAATATTTTCAAGACTAGACCAGTGCTGCTTGTCTCTGTATTTCCGTGGCTCTGGATGGGAGTGGGGCCTTTAACAAAACAGCCAGAATCGCTGGCAAGCTTAAGTTTCAGCAGCTCGAGCACATGTTATTGTTAGTCCATCAGCTACAGTAGCACAGCCTCGGAGAGAGAGAGATGGAAAATGTGTGTGCCGTTGCATGTGCTGAAATAGTTTTCAGCTCTACGATCTCCAGAGATCTGAGTGCTTGGCATTTTTCACCGTATTCCTGATTTTTAAATATGCGAGCAAGATGTGTTTTCAGCAGTTTTAACCTCTGATACTGTGAATGTGCAACTTGTCGTCTCTCTGAGTCTTCTGAGCGCTTGACCTGTCCTGTTTGAGACACCGTCCCACCATCTGCCTCACATCTGTTCTGATCTCACGTGAAGGTGCTTCTTCACTTCACACTTCTCAAAGTCTCCTTTGCGCCGAGGCATTAAAAGAAAATTGAACTTGAGTCTGACTTTGATTCTCTGTCAATAATATGAGGGCATTGAGTGTCACAGACAGCAAGAAAAAAGCTGTTTTAGGCCAAAAACTTGCTGACTTATAATGAATGAAATATTTATAATAGATTTAATTTACAAAATTATGTAAATTATCTGTATATATACACAATGAATACTCATTTCCACTACGATTTGGGACTAATTCTAATTTCGAATGCTATTTAGGGACGGATAGAATGGGAATTGGGAACACAGAGAACAAACAGAGAACTGGATGAAGAGGATATGTACCTACAATACTTTGAAACAAAAGGCTGCTGTACTTTGATGGAGGTTTTCCAAACTCGAACACAAGTGAACCATTTGCTTAGCAAAATGATCTACAGTTTTGGAGCGCTTGAACGCTGACGACACCTGCTGGCCACAACTGTGAACGACTACGAATACTGACACCTTGTACAAACCAAATACAAATGTTTTTACAACATTGTAAGCTATTAAACTACTAATCATTGAATGAAATTGTCTTTTTTTAAGGTAGGAAAAAATACCCATAAGTGAAGAGGTCCAGGGAATTGCCCTTTAAACAGAGAATTTATCCCTTAAAACTCATCTTTGATCACCAAAATTACATATTTTCCTTGAAAAAAATCTTCCTTCCTTAAAATCCTTAAAATGTAAATTCTTCAGCTTTGCCTCATTTAGAATACACGGTTCTATGAATATGCAAATTAGCCCCGCCCCCACTAAAAAAAGAAATCACATTCTCTTGAATACGTTGTTAATTTATTTTCTACGCAAACATTTTCAAAGTGACTTAAATCGCCCGTTTCCCTCTTTTTCTTGAATTTAACTGTCGTTTCATTCAGCAGGCTTATTAAATAACAAAATAAGTACATGTTTTTTGATGCATCATGAATTATTTAACCTTGTCATTGTGCTTTTTTGTGCTCTGTATTTAATCTCATATGTGCACAAACCCATCACTGTTAAAAAATTACTGTAAATTTTACAGTATAATACTGGCAGCAGGGTTGCCAGCCAGTTACTGTAAAATATACAGTAGTGTTACTGTAATTTCATTTTCAGAATTTCCCTGTATTGTCTCATTACAGTAAATAACTGTATTTTTTAAATTACGAAGGGTCAATTTACAGCAATATTCTGTAAATTTGAGTCAAACCACCATGTGGCCCCAGAATGCATTGCAGTTTACAGCAATATGCTGTATTATTAAAAACAGCCAGCGGCTGTAAAATAATGCTGTAATTTTTACAGTAATTCATTACAGTGCACTGTTAAAAACTTACTGTAAATTTTACAGTATAATACTGGCAGCAGGGTTGCCAGCCAGTTACTGTAAAATTTACAGTAGTGTTACTGTAATTTAATTTTCAGAATTTCCCTGTATTCTCTGATTACAGTAAATAACTGTATTTTTTAAATTACGAAGGGTCAATTTACAGCAATATTCTGTAAATTTGAGTCAAACCAACACGTGACCCCAGAATGCATTGCAGTTTACAGTAATATGCTGTATTATTAAAAACAGCCAGCAGCTGTAAAATAATGCTGTAATTTTACAGTAATTCATTACGTATGTTTGTCTTTTTTGTTTATGATTGTTCATTGTTCGAGATACAACCATGGTATTTTCCTGATCTTGAATGTAATTATAAGTTCTGCAATAAATAATAATAATAATAATAATAATAATAATAAAACAGGTGCATTAACATCAGTAACTCAACCCTACGGTTTTCCTCAGTGTCGGGCAGGAGAAGAATGTTGTACTCAGAAAATGTAAGTATTACCACTAAACACTAGATTACCCCAGAGTGAATTGCATTGCTAGCCCACCTCAACATTTACGCAAAATAATAATGATAAATGCCGCCCAATACTTCGTCACATTACTTCTTATTGAAAATGATGCTTTAGTAAAACAAGCAAAATGTAATTAAAAACACACACTAGACAAATGCAGTCAAGGTGAATATATCTCAATTTTCAGTCGAGCAATGAATTAATAAAATAATTATTTATTATATTTTATTTACGGACAACCTTAGGAAGCATAAACGAGTAAAAGAACGAATAAAAGTAACCACAATAAATAAATACATATACAAATCAACAACACACACACTTTATTCAGACTCATTGTACTAATAATCATGTATTTCCAGGCGCTGAACACTGACCTTCACCTGTTTTTGCCATCCCTCATGTGCTGCTCTTCTCAATGGGGACATTGATCCAGAGGATGAGGAAGACTATGATGATGGACCCCTGAACGCCACAACACTGAAGCAGGAGTGGAAGATGTGCAGGACAATCTGGCTGGCGCTGTTCCTGCTCTCCATGAGCATGACCACCTGGAAAACAATTAAAGATTAAAACATTTCACAATCCATGTCAGCATTCTGTTTCTTGCCATTTCTCATTTCATATTTTTTGCATGCAGTTTTATTGCTTTTAGTGGGCTGAACCACTGAACTGGGTTTCTGGTTGGATCTCTGCAGCCGGTGTGTCCTTGAGCGAGTCACTTTACTCTCTTTAACCTTGGAAACGGTGGTCCCAGCTCTTTTCAGGTCATTGACCAGCTCCTCCCGCGCAGTTCTGAGCTGATTTCTCACCTTTCTTCGGATCATTGAGACCCTACGAGGTGAGATCTTGCATGGAGCCCCAGTCCGAGGGAGACTGACAGTCATGTTTAGCTTCTTCCATTTTCTAATGATTGCTCCAACAGAGGACCTTTTTTCACCAAGCTGCTTGGAAATTTCCCCGGAGGTGTACAATTTTGTCTCTAGTGTCTTTGGACAGCTCTTTGGTCTTGGACATGTTAGTAGTTGGATTCTTACTGATTGAATGGGGTGGACAGGTGTCCATATGCAGCTAACGACCTCAAACAGGTGCATCTAATTTAGGATAATAAATGGAGTGGAGGTGGACGTTTTAAAGGCAGACTAACAAGTCTTTGAGGGTCAGAATTGTAGCTGATAGACCGGTGTTCAAATACTTATTTGCAGCTGTATCAAACAAATAAATAGTTAAAAAAATCATGCATTGTGATTTCTGGATTTTTTTGTCTCTCACAGTGGATATGCACCTACGATGACAATTTCACACCCCTCCATGATTTCTAAGTGGGAGAACTTCAAATACTTATTTTCCCTACTGTACATACATTTATTAGTGTCTGTTTGGGGGATTAAAGGGTTAGTTCATCCAAACATATATTCATTCATTATTTACTCACCTTTAAGTTGTTCAGTCCCTGTGGATTTTTTTTTTTTCCTGAACATAAAGGCTGATTTTGGTCAAGTTTGTCCTTCTAATTTCTTTTTCCCATGAACGCCGCCGTCACCTTGTCTTGCAGGTCCTGCTCCACCACCGAAGATCTGCAGCAAATGCACAGAAATCAAGAATCAGAAAAGTGCTGTAATAACTCTGTTTGACATTGCAACAATTGAAATAAACTAAAACTTTTGATTTTTTTAATTAATTACTGTACTATACTCACTCAGAGCATTCCTTCACCAGTCTCTCTCCACCGGATAAACACACGTGTTCATCTGTCCCAGATTCAAGTTACTCTGTGATTTATGTGCTCAACACTACATTTACACGCTGAGGCAGTTGCTGATGTTCCTTAATTTATCAGCGGTACAAACGGTCAAAGAAAATAGACAACTTATGTCTAGTTACTTATACATTTGTTTATTTACATTACCTGCATTCATGCAAGCAGTGTTAAATTCTACATAACAGCACCCATAAATCACTCAGATTGTGCTCATCATCTGCAATCCTTATTGAATATTTCCCTGTCGGATGGCAAATCATCATTTAGTAAGCGTCTTTATGATGTATATGGTTCAGAATTTATGCAAATCCACTTTGGTGACATACGAGTACTTACTAGAGCTCGTCTATTAGCTGTACATGATAAAACGTGTTTTTACAGTAAAATCACAACTATACTGTACTGCCTAGCGTCTTTACACCTTCAACACTTCAACAGTTTACAGTAGTTCAACAATGCGATTTTAACACAAGGAATCATGTTTTTGGTTTTCAATATTCACATTTGAAAATTTGTTTTTGACGTATCCTCTCCCGTGGCCTCCTGGGATATAAAAGTATCCATCGGATGAGCGCTCAAGAATCTGGGCGGAAGCAGTAGGACATCTGGGAACTTCTCGACTGCTCAATAGTAGAGAAGTAAGTGATTTCGGACGCAGCCACTCACTGACACACACACACACACACACACACACACTAATGAACCGGTGTGGCTGTAACAATATGATAAAATTGAACCAAGAGAATCAAGAGGTTAAAATCAGATCAGACCTATTTATTAAGCTGTGGTTAAACACACCCGTTCATTTTTGTTACATTTCTATCGAATTTTGATGTTCTGTGTAATAAAATGTCTTCCTCAGTGTTCAGGTTTGATGTAGTAAAATTATTGCAAAAACTGACACTTCAAATCAACATTTCAAACCCCCAAAATGAAAACCTTGACAAAAACAGTCTTTGAGAATGTCCAAGTATAAATCCAAATCCACAACTTATTTTTATTAAGTATTGAGCTCTAAAACCAATATGTAATTCATAGGTCACTATATAGGAATCTAATGGTTACAACATGGCATTACACAAGTTTTTCTTTTTTTACTCCCACCAGATGGCACTAATCGACCTTCAAAAAAATGGATTTTAAAGGCCTATTTTAACATGGAATACTGCTTTAATTTAAAAATATATGAGAAAAAAAAATGGTGTATTATTTTCAATGGGGAAAATAGTTAATAAAAATTGTATAATATTGCATAGCATTATAAAATACCCTCAATTTTATATAATAATAAAATTTTATTATTGAACAAAAATATGGGACGGGTATGAGGCTGGGAGGGAAAATTCAGAGTATATTCGCTACAAAACACTAGACACCACTGCCTAACCACAGCTGAACATGTTTAGACAAGTTTTGAACCCCGTTTTGTTTTCAGACACTTGAATTTAACTTTGTAAAGTCCAGGACAAACGTTACTCCCGCTCATCGCTAGGTGAAGACAACTGTCCCACTGAACAACACTCAATCAGAACTTGTAGCCTCTGAATTGGGACAAAGCTATTCAACAACAGCAGGTCTTTGTTTACAATCGGATTATTAGCATCCATGAAAAACGCAGATGTTACAACATCAAGTACTTTATTTAGGTTATCTGAAAAATACTGTAAAAAAAACAAAACAAAAAAATTAATTAACATGGCCTTGATTCTTTGAAATGAATAAAATATATTTAGAATTTTCAATAATAATGTGCACACTCGTGTATTCAAAAAAATTGTTATTATATTCATAAGTCACACCATATTTTAATGTATTATGTGTGAGGTTTTAAAATAAATATTGAAAGAAATGACAAATGACAATGCAATATTTAAATAAATTTTAATTTAAAAAATATTTAATATTAAATTTCAATGGGGCGAAGGGAAGGAGGAGGAACGCACTGCCGGAGAATCCTCGCCGCTGTGGGAAATCCACGATGCCAGCAAGCTCAACTGAGCAGAGTCTGCCGCCATGGGCGCTCAAAGCGGTGGGCTGGAGTAACTTGCCAGAGGGACGGACAAACTCGCTGTCGTCCGCCTAGGTAGCGTAGGGGCGGTTGTCATCTGAGAGGGAGCGGAGGAGTCACCACCGCCGCTTGCTGAGGCTGGAGCCTGCTGCTGTCCCCCCATGATGGGGAGGAGCAGGGAACGGGGGACTACTATCCAGCACCACCGCCAGGCATCGCAGAAGAGGGCTCGCGAACTCGCTGTTGCCCACCTGCGTTAAGCTACCTACCGTCCACCATGATGGGGAGGAGCAGGGAACGGGGGACTCTTGCCGGCCGCCCGAAGCCAGAGGGGCGGTCGCGTCCACAGGGCAGCAGAGGAGTGTCGCGCCGTCTGCCGAGGGTATCCAGCACCACCGCCAGGCATCGCAGAAGAGGGCTCGCGAACTCACTGTTGCCCACCTGCGTTAAGCTACCTAGCGTGCACCATGATGGGGAGGAGTAGGGAACGGGGGACTCCTGCCGGCTGCCCGAAGCCAGAGGGGCTGTCGCGTCCACAGGGCAGCGGAGGAGTGTCGCGCCGTCTGCCGAGTGTATCCAGCACCACCGCCAGGCATCGCAGAAGAGGGCTCGCGAACTCGCTGTTTCCCACCTGCGTTAAGCTACCTAGCGTCCACCATGATGGGGAGGAGCAGGGAACGGGGGACTCCTGCAGGCTGCCCGAAGCCAGAGGGGCTGTCGCGTCCACAGGGCAGCGGAGGAGTGTCGCGCCGTCTGCCGAGTGTATCCAGCACCACCGCCAGGCATCGCAAAAGAGGGCTCGCGAACTCGCTGTTGCCCACCTGCGTTAAGCTTCCTACTGTCCACCATGATGGGGAGGAGCAGGGAACGGGGGACTCCTGCCGGCTGCCCGAAGCCAGAGGGGCTGTCGCGTCCACAGGGCAGCGGAGGAGTGTCGCGCCGTCTGCCGAGGGTATCCAGCACCACCACCAGGGATCGCAGAAGAGGGCTGCAAGAAAGTGCATTTTGGGAACCGGACCAAGTATTATGGGGAACATTCGCTGGTTCTTGCCAGGGGGACGGACAAACTTGCTGCTGTCTGCTAGGCAGCGTAGGGGCGGTTGTCATCCGAGAGGGAGCGGAGGAGTCACCACCGCTGCTTGCTGAGGCCGGAGCCTGCTGCTGTCCCCCATGATGGGGAGGAGCAGGGAACGGGGGACTCCTGCCGGCTGCCCGAAGCCAGAGGGGCTGTCGCGCCCACAGGGCAGCGGAGGAGTGTCGCGCCGTCTGCCGAGGGTATCCAGTACCACCGCAAGGCATCGCAGAAGAGGGCTCGCGAACTCGCTGTTGCCCACCTGCGTTAAGCTGCCTAGCGTCCACCATGATGGGGAGGAGCAGGGAACGGGGGACTCCTGCCGGCTGCCCGAAGCCAGAGGGGCTGTCGCGTCCAAAGGGCAGCGGAGGAGTGTCGCGCCGTCTGCCGAGGGTATCCAGCACCACCGCCAGGCATCGCAGAAGGGGGCTCGCGGACTCGCTGTTGCCCACCTGCGTTAAGCTACCTACCGTCCACCATGATGGGGAGGAGCAGGGAACGGGGGACTCCTGCCGGCTGCCCAAAGCCAGAGGGGCTGTCGCGTCCAAAGGGCAGCAGAGGAGTGTCGCGCCGTCTGCCGAGTGTTTCCAGCACCACCGCCAGGCATCGCAGAAGAGGGCTCGTGAACTCGCTGTTGCCCACCTGCGTTAAGCTACCTACTGTCCACAATGATGGGGAGGAGCAGGGAACGGGGGACTCCTGCCGGCTGCCCAAAGCCAGAGGGGCTGTCGCGTCCAAAGGGCAGCAGAGGAGTGTCGCGCCGTCTGCCGAGTGTTTCCAGCACCACCGCCAGGCATCGCAGAAGAGGGCTCGCGAACTCGCTGTTGCCCACCTGCGTTAAGTTGCCTAGCGTCCACCATGATGGGGAGGAGCAGGGAACGGGGGACTCCTGCCGGCTGCCCGAAGCCAGAGGGGCTGTCGCGTCCAAAGGGCAGCGGAGGAGTGTCGCGCCGTCTGCCGAGGGTATCCAGCACCACCGCCGGGCATCGCAGAAGGGGGCTCGCGGACTCGCTGTTGCCCACCTGCGTTAAGCTACCTACCGTCCACCATGATGGGGAGGAGCAGGGAACGGGGGACTCCTGCCGGCTGCCCAAAGCCAGAGGGGCTGTCGCGTCCAAAGGGCAGCAGAGGAGTGTCGCGCCGTCTGCCGAGTGTTTCCAGCACCACCGCCAGGCATCGCAGAAGAGGCCTCATGAACTCGCTGTTGCCCACCTGCGTTAAGCTACCTACCGTCCACCATGATGGGGAGGAGCAGGGAACGGGGGACTCCTGCCGGCTGCCCAAAGCCAGAGGGGCTGTCGCGTCCAGAGGGCAGCGGAGGAGTGTCGCGCCGTCTGCCGAGTGTATCCAGCACCACCGCCAGGCATCGCAGAAGAGGGCTCGCGAACTCGCTGTTGCCCACCTGCGTTAAGCTTCCTACTGTCCACCATGATGGGGAGGAGCAGGGAACGGGGGACTCCTGCCGGCTGCCCAAAGCCAGAGGGGCTGTCGCGTCCAAAGGGCAGCAGAGGAGTGTCGCGCCGTCTGCCGAGTGTTTCCAGCACCACCGCCAGGCATCGCAGAAGAGGGCTCGCGAACTCGCTGTTGCCCACCTGCGTTAAGCTGCCTAGCGTCCACCATGATGGGGAGGAGCAGGGAACGGGGGACTCCTGCCGGCTGCCCGAAGCCAGAGGGGCTGTCGCGTCCAAAGGGCAGCGGAGGAGTGTCGCGCCGTCTGCCGAGGGTATCCAGCACCACCGCCGGGCATCGCAGAAGGGGGCTCGCGGACTCGCTGTTGCCCACCTGCGTTAAGCTACCTACCGTCCACCATGATGGGGAGGAGCAGGGAACGGGGGACTCCTGCCGGCTGCCCAAAGCCAGAGGGGCTGTCGCGTCCAAAGGGCAGCAGAGGAGTGTCGCGCCGTCTGCCGAGTGTTTCCAGCACCACCGCCAGGCATCGCAGAAGAGGCCTCATGAACTCGCTGTTGCCCACCTGCGTTAAGCTACCTAACGTCCACCATGATGGGGAGGAGCAGGGAACGGGGGACTCCTGCCGGCTGCCCAAAGCCAGAGGGGCTGTCGCGTCCACAGGGCAGCGGAGGAGTGTCGCGCCGTCTGCCGAGTGTATCCAGCACCACCGCCAGGCATCGCAGAAGAGGGCTCGCGAACTCGCTGTTGCCCACCTGCGTTAAGCTTCCTACTGTCCACCATGATGGGGAGGAGCAGGGAACGGGGGACTCCTGCCGGCTGCCCGAAGCCAGAGGGGCTGTCGCGTCCAAAGGGCAGCGGAGGAGTGTCGCGCCGTCTGCCGAGGGTATCCAGCACCACCGCCAGGCATCGCAGAAGGGGGCTCGCGGACTCGCTGTTGCCCACCTGCGTTAAGCTACCTACCGTCCACCATGATGGGGAGGAGCAGGGAACGGGGGACTCCTGCCGGCTGCCCAAAGCCAGAGGGGCTGTCGCGTCCAAAGGGCAGCAGAGGAGTGTCGCGCCGTCTGCCGAGTGTTTCCAGCACCACCCACCACCGCCAGGCATCGCAGAAGAGGGCTCGTGAACTCGCTGTTGCCCACCTGCGTTAAGCTACCTACTGTCCACCATGATGGGGAGGAGCAGGGAACGGGGGACTCCTGCCGGCTGCCCAAAGCCAGAGGGGCTGTCGCGTCCAAAGGGCAGCAGAGGAGTGTCGCGCCGTCTGCCGAGTGTTTCCAGCACCACCGCCAGGCATCGCAGAAGAGGGCTCGCGAACTCGCTGTTGCCCACCTGCGTTAAGCTGCCTAGCGTCCACCATGATGGGGAGGAGCAGGGAGCGGGGGACTCCTGCCGGCTGCCCGAAGCCAGAGGGGCTGTCGCGTCCAAAGGGCAGCGGAGGAGTGTCGCGCCGTCTGCCGAGGGTATCCAGCACCACCGCCGGGCATCGCAGAAGGGGGCTCGCGGACTCGCTGTTGCCCACCTGCGTTAAGCTACCTACCGTCCACCATGATGGGGAGGAGCAGGGAACGGGGGACTCCTGCCGGCTGCCCAAAGCCAGAGGGGCTGTCGCGTCCAAAGGGCAGCAGAGGAGTGTCGCGCCGTCTGCCGAGTGTTTCCAGCACCACCGCCAGGCATCGCAGAAGAGGCCTCGTGAACTCGCTGTTGCCCACCTGCGTTAAGCTACCTACCGTCCACCATGATGGGGAGGAGCAGGGAACGGGGGACTCCTGCCGGCTGCCCAAAGCCAGAGGGGCTGTCGCGTCCACAGGGCAGCGGAGGAGTGTCGTGCCGTCTGCCGAGGGTATCCAGTACCACCGCAAGGCATCGCAGAAGAGGGCTCGCGAAGTCGCTGTTGCCCACCTGGGTTAAGTAGGGGTGGCTACCGTACACGAGGGAGAGGAGTCGCCGCCGCCGCCATTTGCTGAGGCCAGACCCTGCTACCGTCCACCATGATGGGGAGGAGCAGGGAACGCTGGATTTTTTTTTCTCCCTCCCCTCTTTACCCCTCATCCTTCCATCTCTTTCTTTACCACAGGTTATTTGCTGCCAGCGGCTCCTCTTTCTTTATAACCTTCTTTGGAGGCGGGCTGCGTGGCATCAGCTTTCTCCCGGTCTGCAATAAAGACGTGATATTTAAGTTAGCATCACACAATTTACAATGCTACAATATTTACAATATCACCATTTGCCATATTACAATATTTGATGCACAAGACAAAACAAGTTATGGGGTATGTAGTCCCGCTTCTGTGTGCCACTTACTATTTTCACTGGAGGAGCAACAGCTATCTCCAGAGCTCTCTGTCGTCTTCTCTCCCTCCGTTCCTCTCTCAGTGCTTCCAATTCTGGTTGTGACTTTACCCTGCGTCTGTGAAAGAGAGAAAGCAAGAGTGAGATTATTAAGGGGTCACTCAAACCACAAAAATATTATAGCCACTGATGATCATCACCGTAGCTTTATCACTTTGTCATGAAGACATGCATTTTTATATCTCACCTGTACATAAAGCGTTTCGCAAAGAACCGCTGTTTTTCACAGAGTGTCTCAGCTGGCACTCTTGCCAACCAGTCGGAAAACCACTCGTCGAAGTCTTGCAGCATCACGGAAACAAAATCAGGACAGCAGAAACGATCAAAGCACTGCTTGTGAACCTCAGCCAACTTCTCATATATCAGTTTTAGATATATCTGGTGAGACAAAAACAAAAAGATGAGATAACCGGACAAGATCAGTGTTTCATTACATTTGGATGTGTGTGATGCTGTAACAGCAGTAGACGGGACACGTTCTGTACTTACTCTCTTTCTTTTAGGGGTGATGGAAGCCTGGGAGCTGCTCTTCATTTTTAGCTTCTCTTTCTCCTTTTCGAAGACGTTCTCGGTTTTCAAAATCCTCTCTCTAATGCGCTCTACCTCCTGTTTACTGCACAAAAACACATAAGACAAAACTCAGTTACTGTCTTCAGTTCCCACAGATGAGAGTGAAGAAATCAAACCCACAGTTCTGCACAAGAAACTTACAGCTCTTCATTTTTATCCTGATGGAGCTTGAGGACCTTTTCCTGTTCATTCATTTCTATCTTAAATTCTGTATATTCCCAAACTACAGATTCTTTCAGGTCCATCAGCTCAGAGTCCATCTCCTCAGGGTTGCCGTTCCCTTCCTCAGACTCTCCAGTCAAATCCATCTCTTCCTTTTTTATTTTAGGCTCAGAGACTTTTCTGAAACAGATTACAGTAACATACATGGTTATGAACATTGTTATCAGAAGCAGCACGGCTGGGATTTGCAGAAATAGAAAAACATCAACATTTAACAATCATGTAAACGTAAGTACTTTGTGGCATTCAGGGCTTCTGAACAGGTGTTAAAATTGAGCACAAAATCGGCCCAATCATTTTCGCCCTTCAGCTCTGTTTCGGTTGAGGCTCTTTTCTCCTGAGGAACTTGTTTGGCGGCATTACGAAGATCCTTTTCCCTTTCCTGTTCAAGAAACTGTGAAAGAAAAACAGTTAGAGGAGAACAGATGCTACACACAAATGAAACACATAATTCACTTCATTTTCAAGCAGTAGATTTTTCATATTTCAAAATATCAGATTAATTTGAACCGGAACAATCAAAACATACAAGATTACAACACATACTTTGTTGTAGCGCCATTCTCTTAAGAGATCTGCCTGGAATCTTTGAGCGCTGACGCCGTAGGTATTAGGTGGATACCGTCCTGCAATAAAACATCACATTCAATTCATGTTAATATGGTTCTCATGAAGGAACTTTTGTTTGAATTCAAAAACCAGTTTCAGATTGCTCGACTAGCTCACCTCTGGAAGGTTCGAGGATAGAAGGAAGCCGGACCGACAGCGGTTTGCTGGGTAACCTGGACTTAATAAACTCCTGTTGAAGATAAAAATGAATAAGAACACACATACTATGCTTAACATATGAATGCAGGCTTAATATAAATGACAATTAAAGAGGTTTTGAAAAAAAAAAACATTCAGTACTATGAAAACCTTCTTACCTTCATCAACTTCTCAAACTCTTCAGTGGTTCTCTTAGGCAGTGGATGTGGACGCAGTCCAGTTCTTTCTGCAGAACACATCGTCGCAACGCCTTCGAAGTTCCTCCTAGGCGGTGGATGTGGACGCAGTCCAGTACTTTCTGCAGAACACATCGTCGCAACGCCTTTGAAGTTCCTCCTAGGCGGTGGATGTGGACGCAGTCCAGTACTTTCTGCAGAACACATCGTCGCAACGCCTTCGAAGTTCCTCCGAGGCGGTGGATGTGGACGCAGTCCAGTACTTTCTGCAGAACACTTTGTCGCAATGCCTTCAAACTTCCTCCTAGGCGGTGGAAGTGGAGGCAGTTTAGTTGTTCCAACAGAACACTTCATCGCAACGCCTTCAGTGGTTCTCTTAGGCGGTGGAAGTGGACGCAGTCCATTCAATAAAGGTTGTGCCGTCTGGGCAGGACTGACACAAGCCAGTGGCCTGAGCCTGCGAAATCGATTGCTGTTCATTTTCTGATCTAAACTGGTATGCTGATCTAAAAATTCTACAACGAAGTAAAATTTTGTGATCTGATACTGTACGCGGATCAGAAAGATGCTATGCGCAATTGCAGCTGTTCTTGTACACAGAACAAAAATCGCACACTGAATGAAAATGCAGATTCACAATCAGATGCTGAGAGGAAATCAAACACTTGATTCAAATTGCACACCGATCAAAAACTGTAGACTGATGCAAAAACCGTATACCAGCACAAAAATCGCACATACAAAACCAGCGAGTCAATAGTGATCTTGGTGAAGAGAGCGCGGGCTCTTTATACCCTCCAGCTCAGTGACGTCATCAGTAGAACGCGCTACTATGACGTCACAGAGCGGCGCTTCAGCGCAGCCGGATTGTTTTGATTTAGAAATTGAAGTGGCGTGTGTTTATATGCTTTCCACAGGAAATCCATTGCTGTAGTAATAACGCCTGTTATTTCGTGTCCACACTCATAAAAATACAATACACAGTTCTTAATTTGTTTATGAAGCGGTTCCAAGATGGCGCCGGTGTGTTTGCGATCGTCTATGACAGGCAAACGCTGCTGAAAAAATGATCATGCAGAATCAAGAACCTTCGATAAACCGTTGGAGTTCTCTATACCGGAGGGTTCACGACGGCCGGTTTAAGCTCAGATGGAAACAGCGGCTGGTCAACTACCAGTACGGACCGCTGGTGCCTCAATGATGATTAATGACGTTTCACTTTTTGCTTATTCTGTGCTTGTTAGTTTCTAATGAATGCATTTCTAATCTAATAGTAACTACTTTCCAATGAATATTCTATAATTTTGTTAAACATTTACTTGAATTGATTCAATAAACAGCCTTTCGTTGACATCTTTTACATTATTAAAAAGCTAATTGTTTTCAAACAAAAGTACACATATATGAACTCTTTAAACCCCATCCTCCACAACTTCTTATGAGATGTTCATCATTGGACACATTACAACTAAATAAAGTTCAGAGTTCTGCATTGTTTTACACTTCTGGAGTTGCTGGAGACTGCACACAAACTACAAACCGGTTGACTGGTAAAGGATATTGGTGGGATGTAGGACTACTTTCCTGGACTTTCCCAAAGGCCGAGTCCAGCCATGGTGGTGATGAGTGGAGCAACGTTTGGCAAGAAGTCCTCGAACACCTCGTCAACTTTGAGGCAGCTCCCCACTGCTTCGTAACGTGTGCGCCTTTGGATCATTTCATAAAAATAAAAAATACTATAGTAATTTATAGTACATACTATAGTGTTTTTGAACCGTACTATAGTAAAAACTAAAGTATACTATAGCAGTTAATACTACAGTATGCTGTTGCATTCATTAACTAAGTGTTGAAAAATACTATACTACAATTTACTGTAGTATTTTTCCCCATGAAACCATGGTTTGGCTGTGAACACATACTCGGCATGGTTCTTGGCCCGTGCCGGAGCTGCTCTGTGTGTGACGGGGTTCAGCGGCCGGTTCAGAGTGAACAGCAGTGCATTGTGGGTGCAGAGCGCTCTTCCACAGGAACACTCTGACACTGAGATGTCAGCTGGTGAGCGGTCCTCCATCTACACATTAAAACAAAATGTAAGTCACTTCACATTCAGGACACAACTTCAGTAAAACAAAGTGAGACAGCTGAGAGCAGGCTGATCCGGTCAGTAGTAGGGAAGGGAATAGCCTCAACCGTAATCTAAGGACATCAAATAGATCCACCCATCTCTATTTCCTCAGCTTCATATGGTGTTAGTAAAACAGTGAACGCTGAATGCATAACCAATGAGCTCTAAAGATGACTGGACAGTGCATGGATTATAATGAACACACAGTAAAGAGCAGCAGCCGTCACAAGCACTTTCTGTGGTTTCCGTGAAAGCTCGGTGTGTTTAGGTCATTCATTTGTCATTTTGCGTCACAGGATGCAAAGCAGAAAAAAAGATATAACTTTCATGCTACACACAAACATCTGGCTAATGTTTTCATACAATCAACATACAATGACATTTAACATAAGAAAAAAACTGAGACTGGGGATACATATAACAGATGGTAATGTATTATTATTATTTTTCAATATAAGAGATGTTTTTACACATTTCTTGTTTCTGTTGATTGAAAACAATGAGTCAGAAAATATTTCAAGGTCTTTACAGATCAAATGAGGGTGTAATAGACATTACATTCGTTTTATGTATATGAAACTTCCCAAGAATAATAACTAACTTTAATGCATCATCAATTATTATCAGTTGATGTTAGAAACCTGTTGCAAAACGTCAGATAGGTTTATTTGAATCCTAAATTACAGGTTAACCTCTCCTGACCAGATCAACACCACAGAAAATGAACTTGATTGAAAACACTTCAAAACACTTTACACTGATCAAACAGCCTGTGGAGTTGTCAAAGTTAGCCAGTAATGTTAACTAGAGCTTGCCAGTGAGTTAGATAATGTTGTATAACTTGCCTTCATAGTTGTGGATGTAACTGTAGATATAAACATCCTGAAGCCCTTTTGCTGCTCAGGCTGAGATTGCTGACCGTTACCTTTGGTAAGTGTTTTTTTTTTATTGCAAAAGGAAACAAGTAGAAGAAGGCAATCCTTAAATATTAGAGAATCCAACAGAACAGAGCACAACAACAAGAACAATAAAATAAAGGTAAAACAAGAGAAGAAGAAAATAAATTACACAGCAGAGTCTTCTCATTTAAATTTCCTCAATAAAGTAAATATTCTTTTTCCTGTTGTGCATTTTAACATCCTTAAAGTTTTACAGTACAACCAAAACTCTTTTTGAAAAACAGAAAACAATGGTTTTGCTTTCAGGCACTTACATTTGTGAATGAAAAAAGTTCCCAAAATTAAAATATCACTTAGCAAAAATTGAATATTTATATCTTACATTAGTATACCAAAGAAGTATCATTTTTCGAAAATTGAGAAATCACATTAATAGAAACTTTAAGCCACTCATACATACCAGACCAAAAGCTCTAGTGAAGTTACAGTCAAAAAATAAATGTACAGTAGTTTGAATGTCACAATCACAGAAAATACAATTATTGTGGTCGAAATTAAATCTGTGCCGAAGGAATTCTGAAGATGGCTAGATATCATTAAAAACGTTCAAATGTACTTCAAGGAGAGATAGAAAGTCCTGGAAACATCATGTGTAGAAGAGCGCCATCATTCATACCTTCCCTCTCTTCACGTGTCGGAACCGGAAGTGTGCAAGCGTACACTCAAGAGGGCGGAAACAGAAAAACATCATCCCGTGCAACACCGTCACGAGCAGCTTAAACCGGCCGTCGTGAACCCTCCGGTATAGAGAACTCCAACGGTTTATCGAAGGTTCTTGATTCTGCATGATCATTTTTTCAGCAGCGTTTGCCTATCATAGACGATCGCAAACACACCGGCGCCATCTTGGAACTGCTTCATAAATAAATTAAGAACTGTGTATTGTATTTTTATGAGTGTGGACACGAAATAACAGGCGTTATTACTACAGCAATGGATTTCCTGTGGAAAGCATATAAACACGCGCCACTTCAATTTCTAAATCAAAACAATCCGGCTGCGCTGAAGCGCCGCTCTGTGACGTCACTGAGCTGGAGGGTATAAAGAGCCCGCGCTCTCTTCACCAAGATCACTATTGACTCGCTGGTTTTGTATGTGCGATTTTTGTGCTGGTATACGGTTTTTGCATCAGTCTACAGTTTTTGATCGGTGTGCAATTTGAATCAAGTGTTTGATTTCCTCTCAGCATCTGATTGTGAATCTGCATTTTCATTCAGTGTGCGATTTTTGTTCTGTGTTCAAGAACAGCTGCAATTGCGCATAGCATCTTTCTAATCCGCGTACAGTATCAGATCACAAAATTTTACTTCGTTGTAGAATTTTTAGATCAGCATACCAGTTTAGATCAGAAAATGAACAGCAATCGATTTCGCAGGCTCAGGCCACTGGCTTGTGTCAGTCCTGCCCAGACGGCACAACCTTTATTGCATGGACTGCGTCCACTTCCACCGCCTAAGAGAACCACTGAAGGCGTTGCGATGAAGTGTTCTGTTGGAACAACTAAACTGCCTCCACTTCCACCGCCTAGGAGAACCACTGAAGTTTGAGAAGTTGATGAAGGTAAGAAGGTTTTCATAGTACTGAATGGTTTTTTTTAATTGTTATTAATATTAAGCCTGCATTCATATGTTAAGAATAGTATGTGTGTTCTTATTCATTTTTATCTTCAACAGGAGTTTATTAAGTCCAGGTTACCCAGCAAACCGCTGTCGGTCCGGCTTCCTTCTATCCTCGAACCTTCCAGAGGTGAGCTAGTCGAGCAATCTGAAACTGGTTTTTGAATTCAAACAAAAGTTCCTTCATGAGAACCATATTAACATGAATTGAATGTGATGTTTTATTGCAGGACGGTATCCACCTAATACCTACGGCGTCAGCGCTCAAAGATTCCAGGCAGATCTCTTAAGAGAATGGCGCTACAAAGTATGTGTTGTAATCTTGTATGTTTTGATTGTCTCGGTTAAAATTAATCTGATATTTTGTAGCATCTGTTCTCCTCTAACTCTTTTTCTTTCAGTTTCTTGAACAGGAAAGAGAAAAGGATCTTCGTAATGCCGCCAAACAAGTTCCTCAGGAGAAAAGAGCCCCAACCAAACCAGAGCTGAAGGGAGAAAATGATTGGGCCGATTTTGTGCTCAATTTTAACACCTGTTCAGAAGCCCTGAATGCCACGAAGTACTTCCGTTTACATGATTGTTAAATGTTGATGTTTTTCTATTTCTGCAGATCCCAGCCGTGCTGCTTCTGATAACATTGTTCATAACCATGTCTGTTACAGAAAAGTCTCTGAGCCTAAAATAAAAAGGGAAGAGATGGATTTGACTGGAGAGTCTGAGGAAGGGAACGGCAACCCTGAGGAGATGGACTCTGAGCTGATGGACCTGAAAGAATCTGTAGTTTGGGAATATACAGAATTTAAGATAGAAATGAATGAACAGGAAAAGGTCCTCAAGCTCCATCAGGATAAAAATGAAGAGCTGTAAGTTTCTTGTGCAGAACTGTGGGTTTGATTTCTTCACTCTCATCTGTGGGAACTGAAGACAGTAACAGAGTTTTGTCTTATGTGTTTTTGTGCAGTAAACAGGAGGTAGAGCGCATTAGAGAGAGGATTTTGAAAACCGAGAACGTCATCAAAAAGGAGAAAGAGAAGCTAAAAATGAAGAGCTGCTACCAGGCTTCCATCACCCCTAAAAGAAAGAGAGTAAGTACAGAACGTGTCCCGTCTACTGCTGTTACAGCATCACACACATCCAAATGTAATGAAACACTGATCTGTCCTGTCATCTCATCTTTTTGTTTTTGTCTCACCAGATATATCTAAAACTGATATATGAGAAGTTGGCTGAGGTTCACAAGCAGTGCTTTGATCGTTTCTGCTGTCCTGATTTTGTTTCCGTGATGCTGCAAGACTTCGACGAGTGGTTTTCCGACTGGTTGGCAAGAGTGCCAGCTGAGACACTCTGCGAAAAACGGCGGTTCTTTGCAAAACGCTTTATGTACAGGTGAGATATAAAAATGCATGTCTTCATGACAAAGTGATAAAGCTACGGTGATGATCATCAGTGCCTATAATATTTTTGTGGTTTGAATGACCTCTTAATGATCTCACTCTTGCTTTCTCTCTTTCACAGACGCAGGGTAAAGTCACAACCAGAATTGGAAGCACTGAGAGAGGAACGGAGGGAGAGAAGACGGCAGAGAGCTCTGGAGATAGCTGTTGCTCCTCCAGTGAAAATAGTAAGTGGCACACAGAAGCGGGACTACATACCCCATACAGGCATGAAAACGGGTCAGGGGTGAAAAAGGTGAGAAGGATATTACTCCTCTAGGGGGGTGTGGGGGCATGCTCCCCCGGAAGAAAAATTTAAATATTCCATATTTTAAAGCATCAATCTGATGCATTTTGAGATGTTTTGCCAACCTGGGGAGAGCTGGAGAAACTTAACTTCAGCCATGAGTCAAAAATTATTATGGCCTCCTTACTAAGTATTATGCACGCCATTTCATGCCAGGTCTAACATTTACAGTATATGAGGCACAATGTGGAAGGGGCACCACAAATGGCTTAATGCATAACCTCCACAAGAGATGGTGGACATGCTGTAACTGAACTCTTCCATCATGATTGACAGCCAATACAATGTTATGTAATTCAGATTAATACACTTTCATAATCACTAAGCCATAGCGATTTCAAATTTATTTAGATTTATAGTTCAGCATTACTTGAGCATTTTATAATTTGCATGGCTTGTTGATGTCTTCCTCTTATCTGAGGAAACATAAATGACGGAGTATTTTAAGATAATCCATGCGATCCGTGTGATCATCGAATCCAGAGGATTAAGTTAACTCAAAACAATATTTCACCTCTCCACATCGAACCCAGGCCGTTTACCTTCAGGAGTCAGAAGTACCGCGATTACTGTCGCCGACTGTTCGTCAGTCAAAAGGCGCGAGTGGAAGGGGGATCGAGCGGGAATCTTAATTGGTGTCGATTTTCAGTCTCTTTTTAATGATAGGCTTTACGCATCTGTCAAACATCCCTCACTTGCTACTTGGGGGAAGAACCTAGTTCACAATTCACTGAATCGCAGTTCACTGAATCTCGCGCTCCCTTCTGGCACGCGCACCTGTTCACAATTCACTGAATCGCACGTAGTTCACTGGATATGACCCCCCCCAGCCCCACCCCGCCAAAAAAAATTTTCTCATCAAATCTACACGATTCACGTAGGTCACCTATTTAGGTTTCAAAACGGCGAATTTCGCCGAAAGGTGAGGGATTTTCATGCCTGCCCATAACTTGTTTTGTCTTGTGCATCAAATGTTGTAATATGGCAAATTGTGATATTTTAAATATTGTAGCATTGTAAATTGTGTGATGCTAACTTAAATATCACGTCTTTATTGCAGAGCGGGAGAAAGCTGATGCCACGCAGCCCGCCTCCAAAGAAGGTTATAAAGAAAGAGGAGCCGCTGGCAGCCAAGAACCTGTGGTAAAGAAAGAGATGGAAGGATGAGGGGTAAAGAGGGGAGGGAGAAAAAAAATCCAGCGTTCCCTGCTTCTCCCCATCATGGTGGACGGTAGCAGGGTCTGGCCTCAGCAAATGGCGGCGGCGGCGACTCCTCTCCCTCGTGTACGGTAGCCACCCCTACTTAACCCAGGTGGGCAACAGCGAGTTTGTGAGCCCTCTTTTGCGATGCCTGGTGGTGGTGCTGGATACCCTCGGCAGACGGCACGACACTCCTCTGCTGCCCTATGGACGCGACAGCCCCTCTGGCGGCTGGCAGGAGTCTCCCGTACCCTACTCATCCCCATCATGGCGGACAGCAGCAGGCTCCGGCAGTGACTCCTCCGCTCCCTCTCGGATGACAACCGCCCCTACGCTGCCTAGCGGACAGCAGCGAGTTTGTCCGTCCCTCTGGCAAGTTACTCCAGCCCACCGCTTTGAGCCCATGGCGGCAGACTCTGCTGGCATCGTGGATTTCCCAGAGCGGCGAGGATTCTTCAGCAGTGCGTTCCTCCTTCTTCCCTTTGCCCAAATAAAATTTAATATTAAATATATTTTTTTTAAATCAAAATTTATTTTAAAAAACGCACTCATAAAACATTAAAATATGGTGTGACTTATTAATATAATATGTTTTACTTATTTTTTTTGAATACACGAGTGTGCACATTATTATTAAAAATTCTAAATATATTTTATTCATTTTAAAGAATCAAGGCCATGTTAATTTATTTTTTTGTTTTGTTTTTTTACAGTATTTTTCAGATAACCTAAATAAAGTACTTGATGTTGTAACATCTGCGTTTTCATGGATGCTAATAATCTGATTGTAATCAAAGACCTGCTGTTGTTGAATAGCTTTGTCCCAATTCAGAGGCTACAAGTTCTGATTGAGTGTTGTTCAGTGGGACAGTTGTCTTCACCTAGCGATGAGCGGGAGTAACGTTTGTACTGGACTTTACAAAGTTAAATTCAAGTGTCTGAAAACAAAACGGGGTTCAAAACTTGTCTAAACATGTTCAGCTGTGGTTAGGCAGTGGTGTCTAGTGTTTTGTAGCGAATATACTCTGAATTTTCCGTCCCAGAGCTACACCACCGCACTCACTAACACACAGTGTGCATCTACATGTAATTGAGAGCGTTCTGAAAGACTCCTAATGTCAAGATGTCTAGCGTCCTAAGACTTTAACAGCCAATGACATTTACAGCTGGGGAGACCGAACTTGTTTTCTACTGTTTATAATGTTATTTTAATAGTATTTCATTCACTGTATACCACACTTTTCCCCACTGAACATTTATTGTTGTTTATTTTATTGTCCGGATTACAGAGAATATTAAAACACTGTCAGGACAAACACAAATTATTATTTTCTTCAGGAAAACCAGTGTAATATTTTTTGATTATTTTGTAAAATTGAGGGTATTTTATAATGCTATGCAATATTTATACAATTTTTATTAGCTATTTTCCCCATTGAAAATACACCATTTTTTCTCCTCACATATTTTTAAATTATTTTTCAATTAAAGCAGTATTCCATGTTAAAATAGGGAATAGGCCGTTAAAATCCATTTTTTTGAAGGTCGATTAGTGCCATCTGGTGGGAGTAAAAAAAGAAAAACTTGTGTAATGCCATGTTGTAACCATTAGATTCCTATATAGTGACCTATGAATTACATATTGGTTTTAGAGCTCAATACTTATTTTTATTAAGTTATGGATTTTGAATTTATACTTGGACATTAAGTTTTTTGTCAAGGTTTTAATTTTGGGGGGTTTGAAATGTTGATTTGAAGTGTCAGTTTTTGCAATAATTTTACTACATCAAACCTGAACACTGAGGAAGACATTTTATTACACATAACATCAAAATTCAATAGAAATGTAACAAAAATGAACGGGTGTGTTTAACCACAGCTTAATAAATAGGTCTGATCTGACTTTAACCTCTTGATTCTCTTGGTTCAATTTTATCATATTGTTACAGCCACACCGGTTCATTAGTGTGTGTGTGTGTGTGTCAGTGAGTGGCTGCGTCCGAAATCACTTACTTCTCTACTATTGAGCAGGCGAGAAGTTCCCAGATGTCCTACTGCTTCCGCCCAGATTCTTGAGCGCTCATCCGATGGATACTTTTATATCCCAGGAGGCCACGGGAGAGGATACGTCAAAAACAAATTTTCAAATGTGAATATTGAAAACCAAAAACATGATTCCTTGTGTTAAAATCGCATTGTTGAACTACTGTAAACTGTTGAGGTGTTGAAGGTGTAAAGACGCTAGGCAGTACAGTATAGTTGTGATTTTACTGTAAAAACACGTTTTATCATGTACAGCTAATAGACGAGCTCTAGTAAGTACACTCATGTCACCAAAGTGGATTTGCATAAATTCTGAACCATATGATTTGCCATCCGACAGGGAAATATTCAATAAGGATTGCAGATGATGAGCACAATCTGAGTGATTTATGGGTGCTGTTATGTAGAATTTAACACTGCTTGCATGAATGCAGGTAATGTAAATAAACAAATGTATAAGTAACTAGACATAAGTTGTTGTCCATTTTCTTTGACCGTTTGAGCCGTTGATAAATTAAGGAACATCAGCAACTGCCTCAGCAAATGCTCTGAGTGAGTATAGTACAGTAATTAATAAAAAAAAAAAGTTTAGTTTATTTCAATTGTTGTAATGTCAAACTGAGTTATTTCTAAGTGCACAATCTTCCGTTGGTTTGCTCATTTTCAAGCTCGATCCTTATATGGGCATTGGCTCGCGCGCGCAACCGTTTTTTTTTTTTTTTTTTTTTTTTTTTTAAATTGCGACAGGAGGACAGTTCTCGTTCAAAGATTTCTTCAAAAATTGTTCACCGTCCAGAAATGTGCAGCATCCAACTCGGGGAATGATAAAGAAACAGAGATCGAGAGAGAAAGAAAAAAAAAGACAAAAGAAAACACCCAACCTTGTAAAGACAAGCCCAGAAATACAAATAGACAACTCTTCCCAAAATACACATCGATACAGTAAGTTAATCTACAAATAAATAACATTCAACACATTTATAACTCAATTTCCATCTGACATTTACACACAGAAATCGCAGATACGCGAAAAGCATTTCTTTTACAAATGACGTAGTTAGGCCTAGTCTGCCTACGTCACACACAACCGTTGCTCAAAACTCAAATACTCGACGAAAATATATAAAAATAACATTTGTGAACTTCTTAAAGTCACATTTAAATCTGAACATTCAATTATTCAACACATTCATACAATATCCCTTCCGTTTTAAACAGAGGCTCAACTTTTACACATTACTGCAGGCAATTCAACAGTATAAACACAATTTCCCAAACACTTATACAAAATAACTTTAGTAATTGAAGATTTAAATGATTTCACTCACCAAGAGAACTCAAGTTTACAAGTTATGGAGTTTTCCAGAAGGCTTCTGGAAGTTTCTCTATCCTCTTCTAACGTCCAATCTGCGATGATTGACCGTAGATGTTCAATCCAGATCTTTATATCTCAAGATTTGTTGTTCCTTTTGGTACAACTGTTATTTTACCCGTTACAATTCTATTTTTTTTTTTCTTCTTTTCCAGGGAAGCACCACGATTACATCCGAATCGCTGCTTTTCTCTTTCGCAAATGAGTGTCGAATCATCTCTGAGGCGAAACTCCGCTAACAGGGCGGGGCTAATCGTTCACTCCTCTAATTGGACCAATCTTCAACTTGTTTGATTTTAAAACTATTTTAAATAAGCTTTTTTTCTATTTATTTTCGCATTTTCCTATTTTCTATCTAAAACGTTATTCAAATAAAGTACTGATTCATATATTTATGTGTATTGCAATTATTATTTATTTTTTTTCCTCTTTTGTATCAACTGAATTTTTAGTAACCTGGGCCCGGTTTTTCAAAAGTAATCCACTAGGATTTTGGATCAAATCTTGAAAATGTGTTTTTCAAAAGAAAAAACGGATTACATAATCGGATTAGATCACATCATCCAATCTTGGTTTTGATCCGGATCGAACCTTTAGTTGGGGTTTTTCAGAACTTTTTTGTAGGATTTGGATCACTTTGATCCAAAAAATCTGGATTAAACGGATCCCATCAGAAGGGTGGATTCAGCATGTAATGAAAACTTTAAAAATGTATCAAAAAATACTATATTTGGATTATGCAGTATCTTACAAGATATCCTATTTATTCATAAGGTTTTAATTTTATTTGTTCATCCGTCAGGCTACAGTGATTAGGTAGGCTTTAACGTATTCAGCCTTTCAGTACAGAAAGTTTGGCCTCATAAAAAAAATGTTTTCATTTCAAATAAAAATAAACTTTTATCGACCCCACACTGGCTATTCTACTTGTGTCTCTTTACATATCTATAGTTCTACATTGTGATTTCCTATCCTGTTCGAGCACTGGTTATCCAGATTTGGTGATCCTGAAAAGTTCCTATCCGGATCAGATTGATCCAATCCGATGTTGCTTTAAAAAACCGGCTCCAAAAGTAAACTGGATTATGGAAAAAAAAAAAAAAGGGAATACTAAATCCGGATCAATTTTAGCCGGATTAAACCTTTTGAAAAAACGGGCCCTGGTTGCGAAACCAATGATCCAAATGACCTTAAATTTGTAGGCACATTTTTTTCATAACATGACTTCAGAATCTACATTGAACAGATCAAATTATTGATTCATTTTTGTTGGTTTTCTCATCCTAAAATGGTCCTACAATATATATATATATATATATAAATAATGGCCATAATAATATTTTGTAAAGATATTTATTACCTTACTGGTGAGGGAGATTTATTATCATCATTTATATCATTGTTGCATATCGGCATATAGCGATAATAAAGCATTATGGCATTATAGACAATATCATAAAGCTGCTGTAAATGTTGAGTTTTGCAAAAAAAAACTTTATGTCAGGATGATGTGTGCCAAGTTTCATATGAACTGAAAACTTTTATCATGTTCTGCTTATGATGAAATATGAAGACCCTAAAAATGTTTTGTAAAGGCACAAAACTGCAGCTGTTTTATGAGTTTACAAACACCATCAGCATTAATATGTTAAATAACACTTTTAATAATAGGTTCATATATTTCCATTTACATACTATCTCCAGCTCGATCCTGCTGTCCTCCTGTCAGAACACTGAAGAAAATGACACTTATAAAATGCGTAATAAAAATGTGTAGCAGTGTGTGTTTGTGAACAGTGTAAGTCCACTGCAGTCTCTGGACAGCGTCCGTGTTGCTGAGGACAAAATATCAGATCGTCCCATCACTCCAGTGGGTCGCCCATTGCTTTTTGTGCAAAATAAAAGTATTGTCCAGAAATGGCGTCTCTTGCCGCAGGATCTTCACAGCCTGATACTGGGGCACTTGATCTTCATACCGAACCCTATGGAAGAAACCACACTGCAAGAGAGAAAGAGGTTGAATGAGATGACGATCCATATCTAGCACTAAATAAAATATCACACACTGTGCAACAATCTAGGGTCCAAAGTGAACACATGCCCAGTGCCAAACGCCAGTAAAAAAGAATGCTTGGCTGATAACTTACCAAAAAAAAAAATGAAATGCAAGAAAATAAGGTTAGAACTATGTGATCTATTGTACGTTTGACTTTTATTCATTCTCAGGGTATCAACAATTCAATTCTTGATGTCAAGAATTACATTTCCACTAGTAAAATCTAGAATTCCTGATGTCTGTAATTGTATTTTCACTAGTGAAATCTCACCATTCAAATTCAAGAATTGATTTCTTACTAGCTAGAAATATAATTCTTACTAGTAAAAAAAATCATCAATTTTGATATCAATAATTACATTGTTACTATTGTTATAAAGTCGGAATTGTGAGATATAAAGTCGGAATTGCGTGTTATAAAGTCGGAATTGCGAGTTATAAAATCGGAATTGTGAGATATAAAGTCGGAATTGTGAGATATAAAGTCGGAATTGTGAGTTATAAAGTCAGAATTGTGAGATATAAAGTCGGAATTGTGAGTTATAAAGTCGGAATTGTGAGATATAAAGTCGGAATTGTGAGATATAAAGTCGGAATTGTGAGATATAAAGTCGGAATTGTGAGATATAAAGTCGGAATTGCGAGATATAAAGTCGGAATTGTGAGATATAAAGTCGGAATTGTGAGATATAAAGTCGGAATTGTGAGATATAAAGTCGGAATTGTGAGTTATAAAGTCGGAATTGTGAGTTATAAAGTCGGAATTGTGAGATATAAAGTCAGAATTGTGAGATATAAAGTCAGAATTGAGATATAAAGTCGGAATTGTGAGATATAAAGTCGGAATTGTGAGATATAAAGTCGGAATTGTGAGATATAAAGTCGGAATTGTGAGATATAAAGTCGGAATTGCGTGTTATAAAGTCGGAATTGCGAGTTATAAAATCGGAATTGTGAGATATAAAGTCGGAATTGTGAGATATAAAGTCGGAATTGTGAGTTATAAAGTCAGAATTGTGAGATATAAAGTCGGAATTGTGAGTTATAAAGTCGGAATTGTGAGATATAAAGTCGGAATTGTGAGATATAAAGTCGGAATTGTGAGATATAAAGTCGGAATTGTGAGATATAAAGTCGGAATTGCGAGATATAAAGTCGGAATTGTGAGATATAAAGTCGGAATTGTGAGATATAAAGTCGGAATTGTGAGATATAAAGTCGGAATTGTGAGATATAAAGTCGGAATTGTGAGTTATAAAGTCGGAATTGTGAGTTATAAAGTCGGAATTGTGAGATATAAAGTCAGAATTGTGAGATATAAAGTCAGAATTGAGATATAAAGTCGGAATTGTGAGATATAAAGTCGGAATTGTGAGATATAAAGTCGGAATTGTGAGATATAAAGTCGGAATTGTGAGTTATAAAGTCGGAATTGTGAGATATAAAGTCGGAATTGTGAGATATAAAGTCGGAATTGTGAGATATAAAGTCGGAATTGTGAGTTATAAAGTCAGAATTGTGAGATATAAAGTCGGAATTGTGAGTTATAAAGTCGGAATTGTGAGATATAAAGTCGGAATTGTGAGATATAAAGTCGGAATTGTGAGATATAAAGTCGGAATTGTGAGATATAAAGTCGGAATTGCGAGATATAAAGTCGGAATTGTGAGATATAAAGTCGGAATTGTGAGATATAAAGTCGGAATTGTGAGATATAAAGTCGGAATTGTGAGATATAAAGTCGGAATTGTGAGTTATAAAGTCGGAATTGTGAGTTATAAAGTCGGAATTGTGAGATATAAAGTCAGAATTGTGAGATATAAAGTCAGAATTGAGATATAAAGTCGGAATTGTGAGATATAAAGTCGGAATTGTGAGATATAAAGTCGGAATTGTGAGATATAAAGTCGGAATTGTGAGATATAAAGTCGGAATTGTGAGTTATAAAGTCGGAATTGTGAGATATAAAGTCGGAATTGTGAGATATAAAGTCGGAATTGTGAGTTATAAAGTCGGAATTGCGAGATATAAAGTCAGAATTGAGATATAAAGTCGGAATTGTGAGATATAAAGTCGGAATTGTGAGTTATAAAGTCGGAATTGCGAGAAAAACTTGCAATTACCTTTTTTGTTTTTCGTAATTATTAGTATTCCAAAGTATTCTAAAGTATTTAGATCAAGTTACTAAACTTGGGTAATGTAGCAAAATACGTTACAAATGACTTTTTAAAGCATGTATTTTGTAATCTGTAGTGAATTGCTTTTAATCATTCATGACATCATACCCTCAGGTGACAGGCACAGCAGATTCCTTGCCTGTGTTGCATAGTGTGTACGTGAATGTGGGGGCGGGGCTATCAGTATAGGGGCGGGTCCTTTTGGTCAGGTGGGTTTGTTTTGAGTAGAGGCTTTTACCGGAACTCGCTACTGCACTTTTAAGCCCTTCTTAGGCGCTCCCATTCTGATTAAGATACTGGTTATCATGTCAAAGCCACATCACACTCCACAGCACAACTGAGCTGTACCACATGACAGATGTGCTAGAGGAAGATCAGGCTGGACGAGGCTCTTATTGAAGTTCAGTGGCCTGCTTCCTCTCCGCATCAGACGGCTGCAGCTGCAGATGAGCGCTGTAATACTCCGTCTCATAGTGAGGCTGCCTCTCGGTGCGCTTGAAAAAACCACACTGCTCCACCAGAAGAGAGTGTACGACAGACATATGTGTAGGTACAGAAAGAAGAAAACATGAAGAACTAGCAATGGGAGGTGAAATCATTAGAAGTGAGGAAATGTTATACAGACAATAGTATGCATTATTGGAAAAGGGAATCAATCAGTCACACTTTTAGGTACGCAAGTGGCTTCTTAAAGGAATAATTCACTGACAAATAAAAAGATCTTGTACAGCACGTGACCAGATTAGATTTAAATGACGATTGATGTCAATAAACTAAAGAGATGAGATCTGAGAACTGCAGCGGAGGGGAAGATTAGATAGATGTTATGATACATTCATGCTGTTTTTGTAGTCATTTATGAATTTACATTCATATTCATTGGATGGAAGATAACAGGTAGGAAAGTACTGGAACAACATGAGGGTGAATAAGTGAATGAAATGTCATTGTTAAATCAAGTGACATTCACTGGAGAAGCAAATAGACTCAATTAAGTGGCTAATTGCGAGACTTTTTGCTTAAAACAAGAAAAATATCTGCCATTGGGGAGCAAAAATCTTGCTTTTCCTTTAAAATAAGTTTATTTTTCTGACCTATAGTTTATTGTTTCAAAGTGCCCCTATTATGCTTTTTTGGAATATTCCCTTTGAGAATATAAAAGCTCTACAAAGTTGTAAAATGAAAGTGCAGATAAATGGAGTTATTGTGTCATATGTAGGTAATTTGCAACTCATTTGCATAATGCCCGCCTCTGCTCTTCATTGGCTGAACAGCGTCTCTTAGCCCCGCCCTCAATCACTGTCGTTTATCAGAGGCTGGTTTTGATTGTTTTATCTGCTTCAAAGAGATCGAGACGGTAAAACCGACGCCATCGTTACCGTTCGAATCGATTCAGATCTGATCATGAGCGTTTGGTTTCTGACCAATCAGAGCAGAGCAGCTCTCAGAAAGGCGGGGTTTAGAGATGGAAGCGTTTCAGACACTGAGAGAAAAGAGGAAGTTATGAGGAAACCTGCTGTAGGAGACGACAGAACAACATTAGAAGCTTTAAAATAGCATTATAGAGGCACTTTGAGCATGAAGCCGTTTTTCACAAAACAAGACAATATATTTGATGTAAGAATGTTTAGATATTGATAGGCAAGTGTGCAGGTTGTGCAATGAAAGCAGAAGCTTGTCACTCACCTTCCACAGCACACACACGAGCAGCGCGAGAACCATCACTCCGGCCAGGACGGCGATGAGAATGATCCACCACGGGATGCCGTGCTGGTCTGCGAGCCCGTGCTCTGGGTAAATCATCACTGACACCTGCACAAACACAAACACTGATGAGCCAACGAGAACACGCAGGTGAGCGTGTGTGAACACGGGTGCCATCTGACCTGTGTCGCAGCGTCCTTCAGCACTAGATGCCTGATGTCCGATTTAATGGTGATATTGGCTCTGACCAGCAGCTCCACTGCACTGACCGATGAAAACTCCTAATAAACAGAGGGAACACTGTTCTGAGAGTCCGGTGTGCATCCGCGCACACGTAGAGACCCTGAGCACATTAATTCACTGACTGTGAGCTTGAATTGGATTTTTTGGGTGTTTCCATCTTTTCAGTGTAACTGTCCCACCAATGCATCAAGGGCAGGCCAAAATAATCTATTTTTCCATAATTTTTTTTTAATATGTGGTCGATTCAAAATTGATTCTCAAAAGCCACAAATAAATTTTTCACTAGCATGTGTGCGTAAACAGAAAGCTGCACGTGCAAATCATAAAATGAATTCTCTTTCACATCTCATTGTGCTTGGCGAGTAACCTATAGTAAACCTTGAGTTATGGCTTAAAGGGGATCTATAACGCCCCTTATACAAGATGTAATATCAGTCTCTGGTGTCTCCAGGGAAGTTTCAGCTCAAAATCCTCCACAGATCATTTATTATCGCTTGTCAAATTCGCCTCTATTTGGGTGTGAGAAAAACACGCCGTTCTTGTGCGTGTCCCTTTAAATGCAAATGAGCTGCCGCTCCAGAAGAGGGCGGAGCTTTAACAGCTCAACAACAACAAAGCTGGAGAATCTCACGCAGACAAAATGAGGAAAGTGTTCAAACGGATGGAGAGACTCAGGAAGTCGTTTCTGAACGGTTCGTGGATAAATTGACGTCGTCGCTGTGGAGTTGATCAACTCGTCACTAGCGTGTGTCGTCACGTTCGTCTCTTTTCCTCGAATCCACCCTCGTTTGTGGCGTAAAATGACGGCATCAACAACACTCGACGACAACAACTCTAAAGCAGCCCAACATGACCCCGCCCCAGAGTGTTTTTGGGGGCGGGGTTTATGTAAATGTTACAGTTTGTGATGTCACTAACCCAGGAAGAAGCTCGTTGTAGTCCCTACCAGCTGTTTGTTACTCCTTAAAAAGTGATTTCTGTAATTCGCATTGAACTTTGAGCGTCGTAACTTTGCAGATTTCTGCTCAACAAGCAACATTACACACTAACTACAGTTAAAACTTGAACTCATAATCAACCACACCCTTGAGTAATTAGTCTTAAAGTGACAGCAGCCTAATATTCCTGCTGTGTGTTTAATGTTAATCAAGCTACAAATGACAAAGAAATCACTCACTGCTCTCCACTGAATAACCTTTTTGTACTATAATAAAGATGAACCTTTATTTAATTTGTACGTTGAAGATTATATGCAGTGTTATTTGACATTTTTATTACTTTATTCAGTATCTGTACCTGAAAACTACTGTTAGGAACTGAAATTGGAATGTCACTGGCATCTAAACAGATCAAAAAAACAACTGTTTTATTTATTAATGACTTTTTGTGTGAAAATTGACCCTGACAAAACCCACCACTCATGCGCTCTCACGCCACACATCATGTTCTCACGCGTATGACTGGTCAGATCTCCTGTCAATCAAACTGTTTGTGAAGGGTCAATTGAATCATTGAATCAAAACGAAAATTAAGAATCGAATTGAGATCTTGTGAATCTGAATCGAATTTAATCAGGACTTCTGGATCATTACCCAGCCCTGATATCAACAGGAAAAACGTCTCTCACCTCAATGAAAGTGCTGTTCCACAAGTTTGCTCGGATCCTGATATGGATGGTGCCGGAGAATGTGTCTAGAGGACACTGGAAGAGCACGCAGCGCGCAGAGCCCAGCAAACAATCCTAGCAGGTCCGGTCAGTCAATCAACAGCAGATTACAGAATGAAATACGCACGCTGAAGCATTTCTCATTTTGTCAACTCTCTGGTTCACACTCACCAGCGTGAGAGACTTCCTCCTCTCAGACGCAGACACCGCCGGAGTGATTTTGCCTTCAGGGTTTTTGGGAACCACGTCTGCTTCGGCCTCCGGATGCGAGCGCACCTTTCTGCTGCTCTGTTCACAGATGACCCGTACAAATGTATTTATTGATGACCGGCAGCTTCATTTGATGGGTGTTTGCGAGTACCTGGAGGTTTTCTGCCTGCGGCGGTCGATGGAGGGCCAGGCTCAGAGGGTCGAGCGCCGACTGGGGTTCACAGCGAGTGTGTGGATGGCCGTCGATCAGCAGAGCGCTCGGATACAACAGCCACTTCTTATTGATCAGCTCGTACGGCCACAGGATGTTCAGAGAGGCTGAGCCGAATGTTTGGAGAGACTGCCCAGTATTAGACATCTGTCGTCACACAAGACCAGGGTTGAGGAGGAACGAAACACAAGTCACTTAGTGACGTATTTAAAATACACAATTTGAGTGACTGTGTTTGATTTTAAATGGGTGGTAATCAGATTACAGTTCCATCTGAAAAGTGTTTTAGATTACCAAAGTGATTACTTTGAGTTTTAATGTCATTTAAACAGCGATTGGTGATTCTCTGACTCTGACCGTCTGAAATAGACCAGTTCAGTTTCATGTTTTCCACTGTTTTCATGTTTTGAGTCATTTTATAATTCACTCGACACTGCGACTTTTTCTCACTATTTGTTTTTCCCTCACAATTGTGAGTTTGTGTTTCACAATTCTGACTTCTTTTTCTCAGAATTGCATGAATTAAATTCACAATTGCAAGTTATAAAGTCAGAATTGGGAGATATAAACTTGCAATACTGACTTTTTTTCCTTGCAATTGTGAATTTAGTATGAATTTATATCTCATAATTCTGACTTTTCTCAATATTGTGAGTTTATATCTCATAATTCTGACTTTATAACTCACAAGTCCAACTTTATATCACGCAATTCTGCGGGAAAAAGTCAGAATATTTATAAAAGATAAAAAAAAGTTTAAAAAAAATGAATTAAATAAACAAATTTAAATATGTCTATTTATTTGCCCATATAAAAGTGATTTATTTATATGCATTTTTATGTTTGAATCATTAAATGAATTCATTGATTCTTCGTTTTATTTTTATGTGGCACTCGTGGTCCTCCATAATTACAATGTAAATAAACGTAATTGTAACAAGACTTGTTAGTGGAATGTAGGGTTACACTTTATTTTAAGGTGTCAGTATTACAGTGTAATTATACATTTAAGTACGGAGTAATGACAATTAACTACATGTACTTACTATAGGGTTAGGATTAGGATGAGGGTTTGGTTTAGGGTTAATTGCATGTAATTATGCATAATTACTAGTTATTACTACAGTAAATACATGTAACGTGTAACAATGACACTGTAAAATAAAGTGTTACCGAATGTTGTTACCAAAATTTGAACCAAAAATGTCCATAGTGCAGCTGAGTCTTTTGAGCACCTTCTGAGCAATAAAATCGGAGCACATGAACTTACAATGAATTCGTAGTCCACTGCGCTGCCGACGTCCTCCAGTGACGTCATGGCGCTCTCTCCCCTCACCGCTCCACTGAAGAACAGCTGATGAGGGCGAGACAGCCTACAGGAGACCAACAAACCACCATCATCGTCGACATTTTAAGAACATTCAGATCTATTTATGTGAGATATTATACACTGAAGGGACATCGGCATTCATGAGAAAAAAGCTGCTATTTCAGAAAGCATGTGTAAACAGCACTGATCAGAGATAAAGGGAAGTGAACGCACCCGCTGAGCACCAGAGGAAGCTCGATCACCACTCGCGCAAACGCCGTGACGGGGGCCAAAGACGGCTGCTCGCTGATCCTGTGTGAAAGTGTGAAATCAATTTGCTGTGGCATTTTTGAAACAGGTTGAATCTCACAACAACGTCCAGGTTACATTTCATCCCATGCGTAGCATGATTATGTAATGCGTGGAGCGTCACAAAAAACTATAAAAATGTGTATTTTTGTATAAAATGTGCGACGGTTTCTCTAGATCAGTCTCGTATTCCTCGTCTGGATCATGAAGCTGCACTGAAACTGACATTTGGACCCGTTGAACCCCATTGAAGTCCACTATATGGAGAACAATCTTGTCTCTTTATATTCTCATTCATGACTGAATCACTGTCATAATATGGAGGTCCAGGAGTGCCACATAAAAATAAAATGAATTAATTCATTTAATAATTCACACATAAAAATGTATATAAATAAATCACTTTTATATAGGCAAATAAATAGTTGTTTATTTAATTCCTGTTTTTAAAAGTAGATTAATAGAACAATAAAAAATACATTTGTAAATAATTTTAAATGGCTTTTTAAAAAAGGATTCTTTGAATGAATTGATTGAATGAAATTGATTCTTCGTTTTATATTTACGTGTCACTCCTGGTCCTCCATGTCATAAAAGTAAAGGTATCGTGTTGTTGTTGTCAAGAAAAAGATGTTACAATACGAAACAAATATTCAGCGTGAAATGTGACCTGGACATTTTTTTTTTTTTTTTTTTTGAGATTCATCCAACATCATTCGTAAGATTTCGTTTAGCAGAAAACAGGAGGGAAACTCACGTGGACAGTGCGAGATGAACGGACAGCGACGTGGTTTCTATAGTGATCGCAGAAGTGCTCAGAATCAGATAGAATTTGACCTGACACAAAGAATCAATGGTCAATTAGTGTTTCCTGAAGGTCAGAATGGTGTAACTGTGAGACTGTCACTGTACCGTCGCGTCTCTTTTGAGTGGATTGCCCAGTTCGCACAGCGCCTGAGAGCCGTTCTGGTTGACCTCACACAACACCTTCAAAACAAGAGCGCATCAGAGACTGAGAGCGGCCGCGGGCTCTGACTGACCCGTGAACGGGATGAGCGTGTACCTGCTGCCCCATGAGTCCAGAGTACGACAGCGTGTTCGGCAGAGACACCAGCAGCTGGGCGGCGTGGGCATCGTCTCCGTCCTCCTGCGGGGTTTCTGGGTTAGACGGCATGTTAGTCACCGTGACCTCCAGCACCACTGACCTCTGATCCGACAGAGAGAACACCGGCACATCAGACCCGTCGCTAGACACGGAGCATGTGGGAGGAATGCATTAGGAGATTTTATTTTGAAAGTCAAATCATTTCGCACACGGTGACTGAGTGAAATTCTTGGTTTAGGAAAAACATTTTCACACGTATGAATAGTTGGTAGCAACATTTAGGAAATGATCACACATTTAGGATGAGTCCACGAACGTCTTTATGCATGAATGACGGAGACACACAGAGGTGTGTGTGTGGCAGGGGCAGGGCCTCCTCAAGAGACACTAGTTCATCAAAAGTGCGTCAATCTCTCGATTTTCTAAAATAACACTATCCTGTGGGATATATATGGGGCCAGTAAAAAAATAAAACCATCTCGAAGTTAAAATTCAATAAGAAAGCAGAATAAACTCATTCAATTTCGAGAATAAAGTGGGTGAGTTTTGAGAAAACGCTTGTTAAATTTAGAGAAAAAAGTCAAAATAAACAGTTCAGAATAAACTCATTCCGTTGCAGTGTTTCTAGAGAAAACGTTAACTTTCAGGAAAAAGAATCAAAATGAAATGTTGAGAATAAACTTATTATATTTCAAGAATAAAGTCATTGTGTTTCGAGAAAAAACGTGCTAAATTTGGAAAAAAAAAGGTAAAAATAAACAGTTCAGAATAAACTCATTCCGTTGCAGTGTTTCTAGAAAAAACGTTAACTTTCAGGAAAAAGAATCAAAATGAAATGAATGTTGAGAATAAACATTACATTTTGACAATAAAGTTGTGTTTTGAGAAAAAAAAGTCAAAATAAAATGTTGAGAATAGACTATTAAATTTAAAAAATAAAGTCATCGTGTTTCGAGAAAAAAACTTGGTAAATTAAAAAAAAAAAGGTAAAAATAAAATATTGAGAATCAAATCATTAAATTTTGAGAATGAAGCTGCAGTGTTTCTAGAAAGAACGTTAACTTTCAAGAAAAGAATCCAAATTAAATGTTGAGAATAAACATAAAATTGACAATAAAGTTGTGTTTCGAGAAAAAAAAGTCAAAATAAAATGTTGAGAATAGACGTATTAAATTTAAAAAATAAAGTCATCGTGTTTCGAGAAAAAACGATGAATTTCGAGAAAAAAGACCAAATAAAATATTGAGAATAAACTCATTAAATTTTGAGAATGAAGCTGCAGTGTTTCTAGAAAAAATGTTAACTTTCAAGAAAAAAAATCAAAATTAAATGTTGAGAATAAACATTAAATTTTGACGATAAAGTTGTGTTTCGAGAAAAAAAAAGTCAAAATAAAATGTTGAGAATAAACGTATTAAATTTCAAGAATAAAGTCATCGTGTTTCGAGAAAAAACTTGATGAATTTCGAGAAAAAAGTCCAAATAAAATATTGAGAATAAAATCATTAAATTTTGGGAAATAAAGTTGTGTTTCGAGAAAAAACTTGTTAAATTTCGAAAAAAAAGGTGAACATAAAAAGTTCAGAATAAACTCATTAAATGTTGAGAATGAAGTTGTTGTGTTTGAAGAAAAAAATAATTACATTTCAAGAAAAAAAAGTTCAGATGAAACTTATTATATTTCAAGAAGTCATTGTGTTTCAAGAAAAAACTTGCCAAAGTTCGATAAAAAAGTCCAAAATAAAATGTTACGTTTTCAGAATAAAATCATTGCGTTTTGAGAAAAAAAATATTTTTTTTATTTTTTATAATTGCTTGGCCCAAATCCTGCAGGTAAAGTTACAGCGGAAGTCCGCGTCTCTTTTGCCTCCCCTGAAACCATTGAGTTTTAACAGACGCTAAAGCGTGTGCTGGGTTTAGTGGGGGTAATTGAGAATGAATGGAGGAAAGTCACATGACAGAAGGCAACGCTATGATTGGATGTGATTGGTTCACGCAATAAATCCCGCCTCTTGTTTACGTGCGTGTTCTGCATTCTAGAATAAGTCTGAATGAACAAAATGATTGCGTTAAAGAGAAGAATAATTAAAAATTAAACACACACTAGATTGATGAATGATGATCCAAAGTACAGCTGAACAAATCGTTTGTTTAAATTTGAAATAAATGTTCATGCAAAAATACAAAATAGAATTGTATTTGGTTCCTTTTTGATGTTAACTCATATTTATTTAACCAGGAAAATGTGACAACATTAAGCATAACAGGGGAATGAATTTACATTTGATATATTAAAAAACAAAACAAAAAACTCTTCATTTCAGAACACCACTAGTGAACGTGACTTACCGCGGTAGAGGAGTGAAGGCGTTCGAAATGGGTGCTCTGGTGCCAAACTGATAGACAAGCTGAAGGTTACTCTGGCATATTTTATCCTCACCACATCCTTCCCTGACAAAATTAACCTGAGAACAGACAGAAAGCTTGCTCATTCAGTTTTACTGTTGTACTAACGGTTCCTGATGACCTGGAATTCCCATTCAACGAACATTATATTAGGGATAATGCCATTCATTTTCACAAAATAACCCGACATGAAGCAAACAGCTATTATATGACTACATAAATGACTTTGGGTGTAAGTCTGCAATCATAGGCCAATGATTTTGCCTGAGAAATGAATTTAAAAAAAAAAAAAAAAAATTCACATTTATTTGTCTTTTGTTATCATTTTACTATAAAATGAGTGACAAAAAGTTTTAAAAGTTAAATTTCTAGGCTGATTACATTTTTAGGCTGCTCCGCTTCGGCGGTCTAACAGCTCATCGATGTCAAAACGATGGAGATGGCCAATCAAATCAAAGGAGGCGGGTCTCACTGTCACAGCGAGAGATGCAAATAGACTGTTTTATGATAGAAATGTTCGGTGACTGACAGTATTTGTTAGGGTTATCCATCGGAGTGCCCTTAAACAGCCACTAGAGGGCACTCAACTCATACCAGGGACTGATTGCACCTACACCCGCCATGCATCAACATCACACTATTTAAGCGCACCTCACACATCTGCTCACTGCGAAGTCTTGATTTGCTTTGGTGGTCATTTGTGTGTTTTGACCTGGACTGTTTTCCCTTTTATTGAGCTCTTGCCTGTTTTCTGGATTGTTGTATGATTACTTAGCCTGTCCCTGTTTCTATTACGATTCTGCCTATCCTCTGTCATTCCTGTTTGCTGCTGTTTTGACCATTGCCTGTTTGACTAGGCCGCCTTTGCTAATAAAGCCTGAGTCTTCATAACAGTAATAGTGATGAACTTTCACCTGAAAATATGCAATCATGATTCATATATTTATTTGTGAATGAAACGTTTGCGTTGTTAACATATTAGGCACATGAGTATGAGTGAATGTGTGAACATTTTAAAATAAAATATTATTTCCAAACAGTTTTAACTTTATCCTCTGGTTTCACAGACAAGACTTAAGCTATTCCTAGACTAAAATGCATGTTTGAGCTGTTTTAACTGAAAGCAACTTGTACTGACATATCTTAAAGATGTACACCAATAATGTTTTTTTCTAGCGAACGGCTACTTAAATGAACTAATCCTGGCTTGAGCTAAGCCCTGTCTGTGAAACCGGACCTATGACTACAATTAGACCAAGAATTTATTTTACCATCCTTATTTATTTATTCCCTTAAATCCCTTTTAATTATTTGATTCCTTTATTATTATTTCTAAGTAATAAATCTGTCAGTACACTCAAAAAAATATTTCAGTCTAAACATAAGTTTTATGTAATTTAATTACATAACAATTTTCCATCCATTTGGATGACATCGTTTTAACATAAACAAACTAATAAACTGAATGTGATTCATATGCGTCAGTCATATGTAAACGAAATAGGTGAGATTTATGTAATAGTTGAGTGTCTTTTATCTTCAGTTGATTTCATCAGTTGTAGTTCTTGTGTTTCTCAGTGATTCTGCTTGTTAACAGCAGGCGTTCATCATTACTGCTCAATCATCACTTCATGATCTCATGAACTCTGACGCTGCTTCAACGCTACTTTAACTCAGTAGTGCGCACACACGTGACCACTAAACAGTGTTCATTAACCTGTGAACTATTACATCAATCCCACCTATTTCATTTACGTATGACTGACGAATATGAATCACATTAAGTTTATTAGTTTGTTTATGTTAAAACTATGTCATCCAAATGGATGGAAAATTGCTATGTAATTAAATTACATAAAACTTATGAGTGTAGGTATGAAACTCCGCCTATGATTGCAATAAGAAAGATAGAGTCAGTAGTCAAGTCAGCTTTATTGATTTCTATGTAACACTTTATACAATACCGATTGTTTCAAAGCAGCGATAAAAAGAGACAGTGACGATTCAGCGATGCTTTAAAACATTATTCAGCTGAAATAATGTTTAAAGGTATTTTCTGTAAAGCTGCTTTGAAACATTGTGCATTGTAAAAAAAAAAAGCGTTCTATAGAAATAAATAAAGGTGACATCTCTTTCTTGAGACAAATATATAGTGTAGAGTCTCAAACAATCACAATTAACCAAAATCGATAGACACAGCAAATCTAAAATGTGAAGTGCGGTTGTTTCACCTCAGAGTAGAGTGTGTTGGAGGGACTGAGGCTCAGCACCGGGCTCAGCTGGTTCTGGCGTTTATGTCCCGTGTGATGGTGATGTCGGCTTCTCCGTATAGTGTGTGTGATCGCCAGAGAGACGGGCCGCAGCTTATCCTGAATGTTTTCCTGGTGAAATGAGAACAGAAGTGTTTATATGCCCTGACGTCAACATGCGTCTCCTGTCATATTATGAAACGCAGCTGCATTTTTTATCGCGGTGTGTGTGTGTGTTTTGGTACAATGCGGTAAAGTTTGAACCCGCTGCTTCTTTGTGTTCAAAGTGTCGATTTTTCACAACATGTTCAATAGGGTATACGTCGAACGTCACATGACCAAACCGGAAAACTGGTCTCATTGCATCGGCTTGTCAAGGAAAGTGTTGACAGCAGTATGAAGAGGGTTGAGGAGTAACAAAACACAAGTAACTTAGTTACGTATTTAAAATGCAAAATGTGAGTAACTGTGTTTCATGACAGTTTCATTTTAAATGGGTGGTAATCAGATTACAGTGTGTTTTAGATTACCAAAGTGATTACTTTGAGTTTTAATGTCATTTAAACAGCGATTGGTGATTCTCTGACTCTGACCGTCTGAAAAAGACGAGTTCAGTTTCATGTTTTCCACTGTTTTCATGTTTTGTGAGTCATTTTATTATTCACTCGTCACTGTGACTTTTTCTCACAGTTTGTTTTTCGCTCACAATTGTGAGTTTGCGTTTCACAGTCTTCTTTTTCTCAGAATTGCGAGATTTAAACTCGACTTTTTTTCTTGCAATTGTGAATTTAGTATGCGAGTTTATATCTCATAATTCTGACTTTATAACTCACAATTGCAACTTTATATCACACAATTCTGAGGGAAAAAGTCAGAGTTGTGAGATAAAAACTCTCAATGACCTTTTTTGTGTTTGTTTCACACTTATTAGTATTCCAAAGTATTCTAAAGTATTTAGATGAAGTGACTAAACTTGAGGAATGTAACGAAATACGTTACAAATGACTTTTTAAAGCATGCATTTTGTAATCTGTAGTGAAATACATTTGAAAAGTAACCCACCCAGCCCTGGCTATTGATTTGAAACAAAAAACTAGTCCAAGTAAAGGTGACTTGACATTCACAAAACATTTTAGACCCTACTTCCACCTGTTTTCAGTGCTCAACAAAAGTGTACCTCGTGTAGCATCTGTACTCCAGATGGAAAGAGGGCGCTGACAATACACACATTCACCTGCACAGCAAAAGTCACTGTTTGACAGTCCGGACGTTTTTGTCCATGCAGCTCCACTTCCACAGAATGAACATACTCCGGCTCCGATAAACTGCGGTCCAGGAATTGAACTCTGTGAGGAAGACCCAACTTCCTGCGCTCTACGTCCACCTCGAAATGTACGCCGAGTGCTGATGTGAAGGAGCAAAACAGAAGCAGTCAGACAGACAGTATGGCTATATCCACATTTACAGTGAATGTTATGGTGGTAGATGTGGAATTTCTTACTGATATGTGGCGAGTAGGAGTCGGGATAAGCCGTGTATGTGTAGCAGGCCTTCACGTCCACACTAGAGGAAGACAAGTCATGATATAATATCACTTTGAAACGTATTTATCTATGCTATATTTAACCCTTGAGTTACGTTCCAGGTCAATTTGACCCGTTTAGATTTTCTAGTTGTTGGAAATACTTGATATTTTGTGACTTTTTCTCATTTATCATCATGCAAAGTTTCAATATGCTGGTGTTTTTTTGACACATACAAACAAAATCACTGTTACGTTCGCCGGGTCAATTTGACCCGCATATCTCAACGCTCTAAAGCAACTGTACTGACCCAAAATAATAACATTTCTTGGTTTTATTTTTTTATTTTATTGTTTTACTACCTTATGAAGCTAAAAAATGAGGTTTTCCACACTTATTTCAACACAGAAACATGTTTTAAGCAGCAGCATGTGTGTGAAGAAACGAGTTCACAAAACAGCCAACTTAGGAAAAGTACATATTTTCATTACATAGTTACATTTAATTCTAATGATGTTCTAAGGTTAAAAAAATGTACTGTTTATTTAACAAAATGGTTAATAAACATTTTCATTGAATCATATCTTCAGATATATATATTTTTTGGAATATTTGACAAAGGTTGATAAATTGTTACAGTTTGTACCTGAATCTATGTTGATTTTTGAGGAATTGAATTGAATCCAATTAGGGTATGTATGTTGCTTGTATTTCCAAGCAAAACGTCAAAAACACAATGTGAAGACATTGAAAAAGTGAAATAACTTCTCACCAAACACCATCATGGCCCTGGCAGCTCTGCTGCGTGAGGTCAATGTACTGCGGCTCGATGGAAATGTCTCGGATCACGTGAACCACTGGACGTGACCTGATAGACAAACAATCAATCAGAAAGCATCTCAAAATGACTCCCATTGCACATGTTTTAACCTTCAGCAGACATCTTTGATTCATTTGCAAGTTCAGACCTCACCTGTAAAGCACAACCTGATCACTGAGGGAGCCGATGGCTAGATCTGGATAAAAATTCCCATCAACATCTAGTCCTCCAGATATGGAGTAGCCCAGACGCTTGACCCCTGCATTAAGCCCATCCAGAACCTTGATATGATGATAAATATACAGATATTGCAAGTCAAAACATGGTTGAACGTCAACCTTGAACCTTGAACATGTGACTAAAAATGTTTAGTTTCTGAATGAATCTTGGACCCTAATAATCCTATTGCAATCGGACTAGTAGCAAAGTCAGAATAAATAAGTCACACGCAGCCACGTCAATTGAAATGAATTGGCCAAATCCGATTACAGCTTCATTTGGATTGTAAGGGGTGGTTTAAACCACAGGATGTGTAAACGCATGTAAACGCATGTGCAATGCTCTGTGAAGTGGAGCAGGACACTGTCCCAAAAGTCCTTGTTTCGGACTCTCATCCACAGAAGGCTTGTTTTAGGCACGGGAATTAAGGAGCGTTTTTACTGCTTGATAGACAGGGTTGGGGAGTAACGAAATACAAGTAACTTAGTTACGTATTTAAAATACTAAATTTGAGTCACTGTATTTCATTTTAAATGGGTGGTAATCAGATTACAGTGTGTTTTAGATTACCAAAGTGATTACTTTGAGTTTTAATGTCATTTAAACAGCGATTGGTGATTCTCTGACTCTGACCGTCTGAAAAAGACCAGTTCAGTTTCATCAACATTTAATACTTTTAAGAGGATCATAAAAATGTTGTTATTTTTATTTAGTTCTGTCCTGAACAAGACAAAATGACTGAATTTATATAAAAAAAACTGTCCTGTCATGACCTGATGATCCACGACTGTTTTCATGTTTTGTGAGTCATTTTATAATTCACTCGTCACTGTGACTTTTTCTCACAATTTGTTTTTCCATCACATGGGCAACACATTTTGATCTAAAGTATCCAGATGGAAATTTGTTGGCCATTCTCAACGGAAAGTGCCCAACACTGCCCAAAAAGTTGCCTCATGTAACGTCACCTTCAAATTTGTATTTTCTACTGACACACTAAAGAAAAGGATATAAATAACAGCCTTAAAACTGTGTCTAATGTGCTTTTCCAGTGTGAGTGTATGAGAGAGGGTTTGCCTGTGATGGTTTGGTATCAATGCCAGATGAAGAGCCACGGTAAATAAAAACTTTCCCATCTCCATCAAACGGGGCTCCAACGGCAATGTCTGAAAACAAACACATTCAGATTCCAGTTTCACTAGATTTTAGTGAAAAAAGAGGTGAGTACACATATGAGTAATATCACTAAACCATGATATTTGATAATAATTGCATCGTTTCACAAGCATTGCATTGTTAGGGTCTTTTGTTTCAAATCAGTGGTTCGGAGCGGGTTCGAGGCCCTCTCAGAGCGGGTCAAGTAGGACCCGGGTAGAGGGGTTACATTGGTGCCGTGACCCGGATGTGAGTGAGGTTTAGGGGGGGTGATTGTAACGGAGGCCAGCTAGTAGTTGCTGTGCAAGTAAATCTCACTCCTCTGACCTCAAGAGATGCTCTAGCGACAGGTCGGCCCGGATTCGAGGCCCGCTCAGAGCGGGTCAAGTAGGACCCAGGTAGAGGGGTTACATTGGTGCCGTGACCCGGATGTGAATGAGGTTTAGGGGGGTGAGTGTAACGGAGGCCAGCTAGTAGTTGCTGTGCGAGTAAACCTCACTCCTCTGACCTCAAGAGATGTTCTGGTGACAGACGCTAGAGGTTGCAGCTTTTAGCCTCCTTGTTAGAGCGTCCAACTCCCATGCCGAAAGACCCGGGTTCGAGGCCTGCTCAGAGGGAGCCGAGTAGGACCTAGGTAGAGGTGCTATAGCAGCAACCATCTCCTGACTCTGGTGCCTTTATTTACGTTCACTCTGCTAGCCCCAGTTAGCTCGCTTTGAAACAAGGTATTCAGCAAAGCCGAAAACCCATAGCCCTTGGCCCCGAGAAATCCCTGAGGAGGTCCAATTAAACCCCGAAAGTGACAGTGGAAACACGACTGGTCCTGGCACACACTAGCATGCTCTCTTCCAATGAACCTGGTAATAAAATGAGCTGTGAACACCAGAACAGTTTTGGACTCTACTGTGAGACCTCACAATGTTGGACAAGGATATAGGAAGCACCCCTAATCAGAGCCATAGTGAACATCCTCCTAAAAGACACTGCGCTCGTGTCCTTGATAATAGACGAGCGAGTGCTTCAGACGTGGCAAATCAGAGTTTCTGTCACAGTGTGAAAAACACAGCATCGCATACCAACCTATTGTTTGCTCTTAAGCACAAAACTGCAAGATTAAAATATGAAAAGAAGCATAAAAGAGCACATGCTTTGTTCTCAGATGAACCTGGCTAGGACTAAATTTATATATGGGACCATGGATATACCAAAATACTGTCTTTACAGATTGCAGAAGCTTGGCATAAGAGGATGATAACAATCCACAGCACATTGCCAAAATCACACAAGAGTTTCTAAAGAAGAAAAAAGTGAAAACTATGACCTGGCCAAGTATGTCGCCTGACCTAAATCCACCTTTAGGCAATTTTAAAGAGAAAGGTAGAGCAACGCAACCCCTCCAGGTTGTGCTGGGATTCTCCATGTCGTGGAGGATTGAGCCTGTCATTAACTCGCTTGTTCTTACCTTCGTAACCATCCCGGTCCAGATCTCCAGCACTGCTGACAGTCATCCCAAACATAGAGTCATAAGTTCCGTTGAGTCGGATCGGTCGTGCCTTTTCCCAGTGGCCGGCAGGGTTCAGAAACACATACACCGCACCTCCAATCTCCGCCTTTCGGTCGAAGAAATTTGGAGCTCCCACTACAAGATCTGTCCAACTGTAGATGAAATCATTCTGTTGGATATTGAGCACATCAGCTTTACACAGGAGCATGTAAAGGTTCTTACCCATCGCTGTTCAGATCGGCAGTGGCCACAGAATAACCGAAGGAGGAGGCCAGTTCCTCGCCCCACAGAATATGGTCCGGCATCAGCCTGTAGACGTTGTCCTTCCGCAGCAGAACCACGGCTCCAGTGTGATTGGCTCGAGGAGCTCCGGCCACAAGCGTCAGCTCAGACTTAGTCATAAGACCTTTGGCTGAGTCCACAGAGAAACCTGAGAAGAGAAGAGACCGATACCAACTGAGCATGTGATGATTTTGTACCTGATTTCATATGATTGTGGTAGGTGAGTGTATTAGTGTTGTCAGGAGTCAATACCAATACACTGGAGTTTGCAAATGAAAAACAATTCAAATATTCATAGAAAGAGCCAGGCCTTGTTCATTCTTAATGTTGTTTGTCTACAAACCCAGGTAGCTGTTCTGAGAGACGTCCTCGAAGGAGCTTTTGGATGGTTCCACTGTTTTGTAGACCAGAGCATCCTCAACAGGACTAGCCATAAATAACAGCCCTGAGCATAGAGACAGGAAGACAGAGCAAGAGAAGAGTTCGGATGATTTGCTTATTTCTATTTTCTACTTTCACTATATTTTAATTGTACACATTGCTATTTAGAATAACAGTCACGTTTGTTGGTGTTACTGCTCGTTTTTGCATTTAAGTGCTGTGTTGTTCCCGCATCAGTAGCCATTCACAGGCTTTTGCGAATCGTATTAGTTTATTGTTGGCTGGTAGGAAGGATTAATTTTGCATTGTTCTCGCATATACCATCTGAAAAGTCAAGCGAGTGTGAGGATGACTCATTTTCACACATGAATTGCCACCTTAAATTCATTGTAAGTCTTTGGGATGTACTGGAGGAGACTTTACAGAGTGCTCGACTCTTGCATTGTCAAAACAAGATCTTAACCAAAAATTGACACTTCTCTTGATGGAAATAACATCACAACATTTATTTCATTTTTTTTTGAAGGGGGGGGGGGGGGCAGTGTAGTAGGACTGCAAAAAATAAAGTGTTACCGATCATTTAAATGAGTGGTCCAATATGTACTTCTCAATCCCATTACCTTTCCAGTTGTAGGTACCCGGAGCCCCAAACAGGATGTAGTTTTTGTCAGGTGTGAAACTAGCTGACAGCCCCTGCTGGCAGAATCCAAACTGCTCGTGTCCTTGAGAACGACCTTCACAAAACTTCCACTCTCCTCCATCCAGATCGTCTCTCTCGGTCAAATCCTCACTCAGCACATAACAGCGTCCGATCGGGTCACGTGTCTCAAACGTCTGGTTGACATGTTGTCTGAGCTCATAGAGGTGAGCACATGTCTGTGAGATGACATCGGAACAAAAACAGGACACGTTTGGTACACATGCCATTCTACTACATAATTCTAATTTGATTTTAAAATCCGAACAGTCACAGCAAGCAAGCAGTGGTGGATGAAGTACTAGAGTCGCATTGAATTCCATCTTTGTTGTCTTTCTGAGGCTTCTATACTAGACTTGAATTCGGGTGATCTCAGTACAGAATCATTTTCACCGGTTCCGTTCTATCAATAGTAATTTGTGCAAAGAATTGTGGGTGTTTTGAGGACACGAAGGATACACTTGATGCATCCTTCAAAATATGCTGAATGACTAATGAGAAAAGAAGGCTGTCTTTCAAAGATCCTTCAAATTGAAGCATGGGTTTGCAGCCTTACTAGTGTAACGGAGGCCAGCTAGTAGTTGCTGTGCGATTAAACCTCACTCCTCTGACCTCAAGAGACGCTCTTGCGACAGACGCTAGAGGTTGCAGCCTTTAGCCTCCTTGTTAGAGCGTCTGACTCCCATGGAAGACCCAATTTCAAGGCCTGCTTAGAGCGGGTCGAGTAGGACCCGGGTAGTGGGGTTACATTGGTGCCGTGACCCGGATGGGGGTGACTGTAACGGAGGCCAGCTAGTAGTTGCTGTGCAAGTAAACCTCACTCCTCTAGCGACAGACGCTAGAGGTTGCAGCCTTTAGCCTCCTTGTTAAAGCGTCCGACTCCCATGCCGGAAGACCCAGGTTCATGGCCCACTCAGAGCGGGTTGAGTAGGACCCAGGTAGAGGGGTTACATTGGTGCCGTGACCCGGATGGAAGTGAGGTTTAGGGGGGGTGAGTGTAACGGAGGCCAGCTAGTAGTTGCTGTGCGAGTAAACCTCACTCCTCTAGCGACAGACGCTAGAGGTTGCAGCCTTTAGCCTCCTTGTTAAGGCGTCCGACTCCCTTGCTGGAAGTTCAAGGCCCGCTCAGAGTGGGTCGAGTAGGACCCGGGTAGTGGGGTTACACTAGGATGCAGCCTACTGTTTGAGAACCACCCAAATTGAATACTTCCCTACTAAATAGTATATGAAAACCAGTACGCCAAAAGAGTAGTGAGTCCAAATACATAGCATTTGAAAAACAGTCACTGGATGACCTTCCAGCTAGATTCTGAACTGCACATTTGACGGAAACTTTACTATCCCATGATGTCACGGAAGAGGAAGGGAATCGGCGGAATTGAAGCTGGTAGGTCACATGACCGCAACCCTTTAAAACACCCTAATCAATCACACCTGAACCTGAACTAATCAAGGTGTTCAGGTTTATTTCAAAATAGTAAGCATGTGTGCCGGAGCAGGATTGATATCTGATTGTAAGTAGCAGATTTGCTACCCTTGCTCAGACACTACGGCACATTGTGCAGGATGTTATACACAGCCAATGACTGCTTCACATCAGATCTGTTTGGTCTACATGTGACAGGTATAAAATACTCACCACCACTTTTCCACCAATCCCTTGACTTTTGACTGTGACTCCCAACCATTGGTTGTCTTTGCTCTCTTGGTCCAGACTCACTTGAGAAAACAAGAAACATGTTTCCTTGAATGGACACAGCTTAGCAGAGATGATACTTTAGTTAATGAAAATCAAGTGTTACCATTTCCATCTATGTCCACTCGTTCACACCTCTCAGATGTGACCGGACAGCGATACAGAGCACCGGGACGGCTGTTCTGCAAAGTTCCAACGCCTCGGGCCTGAGGGGCTCCAACCAATATCCTGTAGAGGAAGACTAACTCTTTAAATGCTGTTCCTAGATCAGTTAACATTTAAAATGAATAATAATTCATTTTATTTATGGGTGCCTATCAAGACACTCAAGGAAAACCTTACAAATAATAAGATACATGAACAATAAATGAAAAAAAATTAATAATAATACACAAAGCTGTCAATCGGAATAAGCTAATCTAAAAAAATGAGTCTTAAAATATTGTTTAAAAAATTGTCTTGAGGTAAGGTATTCCAAAGACTTGGAGCAGTACAACTAAAAGCTCTACATCCCATCCCGGTTTACCTAGAATCACAGAAGGAGACCTGAGAGATCGGGTATGGTGAGTACACATGGAGTAGTTTATGCAAATCTGAAGGTGCTAGATTATGGAGAGCCTAATAAGTGAAAAGTAAAATCTTAAATTCAATACGATATCTAACTGGAAGCCAGTGGAGTTGCCTTAAAACTGGTGGATTGTGCTCAGTTAATGCTGTTCGTGGCTATTTCAGTGAAACACCGCTGAGAAGAGAATACAATAGTCAATACAAGATCTAACTAATGCATGAACAAGGACAGCAGCACTGTTAGCGGGAAGAGATGGTCGAAGATGATTAATATTTCTCAGATGATAATAAGCTGACCTTGCAATGTTACATGTGCCTCAAAAGAGAAAGCATGACACCCAGACTCTTAAACTCAAGGGAAAGAGAGATAATTGTCAATAGTCATTTTGCAAGTTTTGATTTAATGCCTTTAATTTCAGTTAAGCAAAGCAAAAGAGAGGAAGATGGTAATGCTGAATTAGGCTTTGAAGAGTTGAGTGTCATCAGCATAACAATGAAAGTTTATACTGAATTTGCGAAAAACTTGTCCTATATGGATAGATAATAGATAAACAGTAGTTAATAATAAACAGAAGAGGGCCCAAAACTGAACCCTGAGGCATGCCACTAGAAATCTGAGATAGTCGTGATTTGAAATTTTTTAATTAATCTGACTCAAACATGATAAATACAATCTAAACCAATCAAGAGGAATACCAGTGATTCTAAATGGAAATCAACTACTTTCCTAAAAGCTCTGCTGTTATCAACAAGTGTTTCCTTAAACCGTAGATCAAACAAATACTCGTACAATCTTTTATATTGAATATTTACAAATGACATGTGTCTTTTGGTTTGTCAAGAGATTTGCGCTGTTTTTGAGGAGTGTGTACGTGTGTATGTGAGATTGAGCCTATGATTGAATCTGTAAATAAACCAAAATAACTCAGAGAATTAGAACTCCGATTCAATTTCTGCAATTAATACCAAAAAATGTACAAAAAAATTAACTAATAGATATCACCATCCTTCCCCAGCTGATTGATTATATTAAGAATTGTAAAGATTTTTTGTGTTACAAGTTTTCTGAAATGTTATGTTTAAATATGCAAATGAGGCGGTATCTAATTCAGCCTGTTCTTGTAGAGCCCAAAAACAACATCAAGACTTTGTAAAAGGGTATAATATATGACCTCTTTAAATGTTTTATTGGTGAGAGCATCTTTTATTTAAAATAAATGCTTTAACTGTTAAATAAAGTGCTACGACGGGAGAGGGGAAAGTTTTTGGTCTGTGATCTGATGTTGTACTCTGAAGACAGTTTTAATGTCACAGACTCACTGCATTGTTTAGAAGGTAGCAAGCTGTTCATCCTAGAGAAAATAACCTGACAGAGTTTGTAAGGTTCATGGCGTTGAGTCTTAATACAAGGGTTTTGCACAAACCGCAAATGTCCAGGAGGCGCATAAATTGCACATCTTTTTCTGAGCCCCTGACTGTATTTAACAAGCTTTGAATTACTGAGTGGGAAAGAAAGCTGAAGATCTTTGAAGACAGAATGGGAGGGTCTGAGTCTTGCCCTTGCTTTTGTGTTCTGGCGCCTGGATGTGGTACAAGTGCTCCAAAAACTCTGGGAACTCATTAGCATGAAAAAGACTCCATGTGAAAGGCATCTAAACGGAGGACAATGAGCTGATCCTCCCCTCCTGCTCCATTTCGATATTTCTTTCAGCTGTACATTTACTGCTCCTCTCCTTTAATGCATTTTTGCATTCCTTTAGTGAAGGCTGTCATCTGTGTGGATGGGAAATCAAACACACGCACACACTCTCTTTTTCATTCTTTGTTATACGGCAAGCGCACAGAAACCAGCAGATTTCTTCTTACTCAAACGTGACAGTCTGCAACAGTTGTAGAAGCACTGCTGGAGTACATTAGTGAAAGGAAACCATTTTAATTTGATCCAAAACAATATCAGAAGAGGGTGAATGCTCTGAAGACCCAGATCAACATGACATGTTCCACCTGACCACAGCAGATTCAGTTAGGCGTGGATAGTGTCCCATAGAAACGCATAATTCCCGGTCCTACGATATCAGCTCTGAATAAAATGTGCCGTCATCTCAAACTTACTGTATTTATGTCAGGGTGTGAAAGCAGCATTAAGCCTTTTCCCTGTCCCGAAGCTTATGTTGCTCCTTGTTTACTAAATTAACTTTTTGTGCTTTAAAAAGTGTTTTGAAGCCTTGGGAGTGAGAGCGGGGACTAGCATCATTCTGAAAAGCGCAGTGAATTCAAGTATGGTACTGCGATAGGATTCCACGGTCAACTGTAAGCAGTATTATTGGAAAGTGAAAGTGTTTATGAACGGCAGCAACTCAGCCAAGTCACAGAGTGTAAAAAACTGTACTGATTCCATAGCTGAGGAGTTACAAACAGCTCAAAAACTGTGCGGCGGGAGCTTCGTGGAGTGGGTGCAAGCCTCACATCACCAAGTACAATGCTACGTGTCGGATGGAGTGGTGTAAAGCAGTATTTCTCAGGTCGTAAGACCGCTGTGAGTCACGGAGTGTGTAGTCAAAAAACAACAACAAACATAATTCTGTTTTTCTGATTTTCAAGACTTGTATTTAGAAAGACGTGTGTAAAAGTGATTGACTCTTCTGTCAGACGCAGTTTAAAGGGGTGTTTGATTATGATTTCAAGTTTTAACTTTAGTTAGTTTGAAAAGTTACGAACAAACAGCTTCTTACTGGGTTAGTGACATCACAAACCCTAAAATTTACATAAACCCCGCCCCTGAGAACACACAACAAAGGGGGTGGGGGCCATGTCGGGCTGCTTAAGAGTTGTTGTCGTCGAGTGTTGTTGACGCCGTCATTTTACGCCTCAAACGAGGGTGGATTCGAGGAAAAAAGACGAACGTGACGACACACGCTAGTGACGAGTTGATCAACTCCACAGCGACGACATCAATTTATCCACGAACCGTTCAGAAACGTCTTCCTGAGTCTCTCCATCCGTTTGAACACTTTCCTCATTTTGTCTGCGTGAGATTCTCCAGCTTTGTTGTTGTTGAGCTGTTAAAGCTCCGCCCTCTTCTGGAGCAGCAGCTCATTTGCATTTAAAGGGACACGCACAAAAACGGCGTGTTTTTGCTCATACCCAAATAGAGGCGAATTTGACAAGTGATAATAAATGATCTGTGGGGGATTTTGAGCTGAAACTTCACTGGAGACACCAGAGACTGATATTACATCTTGTAAAAGGGGCGTTATAGGTCTCCTTTAAGTAAAGAGTTCCTGAGAGAGAAACGCATTTTCCTGATTCAGGATCTGCAGTCAGATGAGATATTATCAGGCGATACGTCATTCTAACGTTAATTTCCTAACTTGTTATGAAAATGGTGAAAGGGCTTAAATATACTGACTAATTGCAAAAAATAAACACCTGTGAACAATGATTAACCCAGTGAACCAATCAAAACAAGACATGAAACAGGGGAGTCACATGACATGACATGCCAGAAGGGAGCACATGGCAAAAACAAACATGAAACATGACAATGACAACCAAATAAAAGACATGAAACATGAACACAAAACCAAAACTACATCCATGAATCATTTGCATGTATGAAAGATGAATAAAATTTCCGGTTGCATTTTATTTTTACAGTACGTGTACTTACACTGGGTAATATAAGGTAACGACATGGGTTAAGGTTAGTTTTTGGGGTAGGGTTCAGGGTTATTACCCAGTTATTGTACTTAGTACAATACTATGTACATGGGGAACAGGACCGTAAAATAATGTGCTACCAAAATTCCATACGTTTCATTAAGCGTCCATGTTATTATTGTGTATTTACCATAGTAAGGCTGATCTGTGAACGCTTGAGAGAGCTTCGGCATTGCAGCGTTTGTTGCTATGATGTGGAATATCCGCTGCAGTTTCACTTGTAACTGATTTTGCAGATAATTCTGTAGAGTACTTGCTTTGCACATTCAGAGAACAGTATTAATTTCTCATCCATTTTGGTCTGTTCTCTGCTTGTCGATGCCATTGTACAGCAAGAATGTTGTGACAGTTTGTTGGTGTTGTATTTGTCCCGCCCCTCCTCCACTCTGATTGGACGGCTGGCTAAAGAGTGACAGTGATGCGCGCAGTTGAGAACCACTGGTGTAAATCACACTTCTCTGTTTGGTCGAGCGAGTTTGATGGATTTCGGGACAACGTTACCTGCCGGACTGCACTGTGCCAACTGTGTATAGAAGAGGGATAATGGCTGTTTTTCAGGAGTTGGGCTACAAACCCTCACTTCCAGTGAATGGAACGTTAATTCTTCAGCATACCAAGACATTTTTGCTGTGCTTCCAACTTTGTGGGACCAGTTTGGGGAAGGCCCAAACTAGTTTCTAGTCCCAAGTGCACAAAGACATGGTCGGAACCTCAAACCCATCCGACACCTTCGGGACGAACTAGAGCGGAGATCGAGAGCCAGGCCTTCTCATCCAACATCCTCACAAATGCTCTACAGGATGAATGGGCAAAAATTCCCACAGAAACACTCCAAAATCTTATGGAGAGAAGTGTGGAAGCTCTTGCAAAGAGTTGGCCAACTCCATATTAATATCTGTGTATTTAGAATGTGATGTCATTACAGTCCCATCTGTTCTAATGCAAGTTCCTCAAATCTAAATAACCACATAGTCAGAATATGCAGCAAAGCGGCCCCAGCACTGGAGGCTGTGAGGTCGGGTCACTTCTCTTTTAGCAGAGGCTATAACCGGCAGCAGCTCTCATATGAGTATAAATAGAGCTCACGCACAGTAACAGAAGGCCAGACGACACCACGAGACTTCCTTATACAAGGCCAATCGATTGTGTCCGAACGTGCATTTACTGCCGGGATCTGATCTCCGTGTGAGTCAGAGAAAGATCACCGGACTCAACTGGCAGGCCATCTGCGAGCAAACATGTACCTGGTGAGGTTGGCTGTCAATCTCAGGGAATTTCCCTGGATCGAATAACATGAAATTCTAAAAGCATTAACTTTTGTAATCTAAAACGTTTATAAAGAGGGAGAAAAGGACCAGGAGCCAGTGCGTCATGGAGATTGGGTTTATGTCTGGCTGCACTTCAGTTCCCCTCAATAAACAATATATAAATTAAATAACCTGAGAATTAGAAATAACAAGACAACAACAACTCCTTCATTCATGCAATAAGACAAGAGCTCATAAAGCAATGCACACACACATTATTTGTAACAAAAATATCTGCTGGTGACCAGAAAATAAGACAAATTATGGGTCAAATTAGTTCTTAAGACAGATTGAATACTTTCTGAAGAAAATCCCTTAAAGTATTACACAGTAAAAACCCCAGAGTTAAATCAGATAACATTTGGTCCCTCTCTAAATAAAGTCACACTCTTCAGAGATTGAATGTCTTTTATCTTCAGTTGATTTCATTTGTTTCTCTATTCTTTCGTGATTCTGCTTGTTAACAGCAGGTGTTCATCAATAATGTTCAATCGTCGCTTAATTAACTGCTTAATTATCTCATTAACTTCAACTCTGCTTCAGTGTTACTTTAACACTATTTAGAGAGTTGATTTAACTCTGGGGTTTTTACTTTAGTGTGACAGCTTCTTCTCGCTAAAAAAGCATCTTGTAACCTTATAGCTTAAACACACACAACCTCCTTTTAGACGCTGGAGACAGACAGACTCCAGGAGTGTAGGACACGCAGCTCTGACGGACACTATCAACAGAAACACATTTAGAGAGCGAGAAAGAGAAAAAGGGCAACGTAAAACCACAACACAGGGTTGTGCAGTAGCATTCCTGTAAAATCGACCTAAACACCTAAAAAAGGCTGTTCTTGAACCGTTTGGATGGCTTTGGTCTCTTCTGAAAGGTTAAAAATACATTAAATACATTAAAAAACAAAACAGATGGTGCTGTGATGTAGCAGTGAATTAACAGTTACTGCCGGCAGAAAAGAAGCCTTTATGCCAAAACACGTTGGATATGAGGAGAAACTTAATCTGCTGAAATGATTGCATAATGCAACGTGACAGGTTGTTATTTTTTGTAGTGAGCAAGAATGTTTATAAGCTGAATAAAGAATGTGTTCATAATAAAAATGAATTAAAACTAAATTAAATTTGTATTAATAATTTTAAAACTAAATCCATAAAATGATGATGTGAAGCCCTAAAAGGTTCCAATATATGAAACGCCCTAATGTTCAATTCTCACTATTAACTAGTTATTAATGGGATATTATTGGCTAATTATTAATACTTAAAAAGCACATATTAATGGCTTATTCTTCAAGAGCTTGTTCTACATCCTTAATCCTACTCACTTTCTACCCAAACATTACAAGCAGTAATTAGGAGTTTACTGAAGCAAAAGTCGTAGTTATTAGTGAGAATTGGACCCTAATATAAATCTATATATATTAGGAATGCACGTTATATCGGCCACAATATCGTCAGATACATGTTTTTAACATTTTTTAATGTTATCGTAATTATAAGAAAATTTATATTAAATTATATGAAAGCCGATAAATAATGGATTATTTCCCTCAGCTGAGACACTGTATTGAAATTGCTTGAAATATGATTGGAGTCACTTCAAAAAGGAAAATATAGTCAAGTCTGTCATATAAGCTACAAAAATGATAATGAGAACGTTATGATTGTGTGTTTGGCACAAACTTTTGTTTTTGTAACCAGACTCTCAAAAATGACACAAAAATTTGGATTCAGATTTATCGGCCAATATATCGGTTATCAGCCTTATCGACATCACCTCTATTTTTAAAGGTTCCATGAAGGAAGTGAAGACACATTATAACACATAACCGGTTTAAGTGTTGTTACTAGTAGATTCTGGTGTCTCTTCATCTGTTTTCTGGTCCAGCAGGTGAAAATGGTCCGTCTGATCACATGACTCAGGGATTCATGTATGCACAGAAAAAACCCCAGAGTTAAATCAACTCTGCTCAGATCACATTTGGTCCCGCTCTAAATAGTGTTAAAGTCACACTGAATCAGAGTTAAAGTTAATGAGATAATTAAGCAATGATTGAACATTATTGATGAACACCTGCTGTTAACAAGCAGAATCACTGAAGAATAGAGAAACAAATGAAATCAACTGAAGATAAAAGACATTCGATCTCTGAAGAGTGTGACTTTAACTCTATTTAGAGAGGGACCGAATGTTATCCGAGCAGAGTTGATTTAACTCTGGGGTTTTTACTGTATGTCTGGAGCACAAACGCTGCGACAATAACAGTGATGCTGGCCTCGAATCATAGATAATAAGCAGTGAGCTCCGCTCAGAGGAAAGCGTCCGGCTTTAACAGTGTCAGATGTGTTTGATCATATCTGCTGTGTCACGGACTGAACATCATCCTGAATATTAACAGAGTCATTCAGCATGACACACACATATGGATGCACAAGTTAAAGAGACAAACACCAGCCTTCATATGTTATTTATTATGAACAGCGCTGCTATATAAGATCATGTTTCAAGTCATAATCTTTTGCCGTCTACATGAGCTGAATGGGCTGAAAAAAATAATAATGTAATAATGTGTAATAGTATTTCTGTCTTGCTTTCCAGCACCAATATCTAAATATTCTGAAATCAACATACATTTACTGGAGAAGCAAAATGAGTGAAGATATTTAGGGGTTAGTTCAGCCCAAAATGAACTTCAGTCATTAATTAAAAGACCTTCGTTCATCTTCAGAACACAAATGAAGATATTTTTGATGAAATGCGACGGTTCAGTGAGTCTCTATTGACAGCAAGATCATTAAAACATATTTAAATCAGGTCATGTGACTACAGTGGCTCAACCTTAATGTTATAAAGAATACTTTTTGCGCGCCAAAAAACAAAACAAAATAAAGATTCGTAAAGCTTCATGAAGCAGTGTTTAGAAATCATCCATCACTAGATATTGTTAAAAAATCATTATTTTTATTTTTTTTTGTCACTTTATAATATTAAGGTTGAACCACTGTAGTCACATGACCTGTTTTAAATATGTTTTAGTATCTTTCTGGGCATCTGAAAGTGTAAATTGCTTTTTTAACTGAAAAAAAAGCATCAAAATGAAGAGAGTTTGTCCTTAAAACAAGAATATCTGTATATTCAAAAGGAAAACAAGATTATCTTTCAGATCTTGTTTGCAGATATGAAAACTAAACAGGACTCCATATATTATGTAATTCTGCTCGATTTAAGACGTGATATTTCAGACTCACCAGCTGTGAGGTTCAGGTGTGAGCTGCTGGTGTAAAGCCAAGGAAAAGCCGAAGAAGCTTCCCTCCTCTCCCTCCTTGGTGAGGATGGTTGTTGTGTCCAGGTTAAACGCCGAGATCCGGGAGCAGAGCGCGAGCAGGAGCAGGAGTCCAGCCGGTCTCCTCTGCGTGTGCCAGACGGACATGACCGAGTTCAGCAGCACCTACAGTCCTGGATGAGTCCAGATCACCAACTCTAGAAGCTCTTCAAAAGTGATTAGAGTCTGTTTTCTGCTGCCAGTCTGAGATCGGCTCCAGCCAAAGAAAGACTGCACAAGTGCACGATCACACACACACACACACACACACACACACAGAGCTGTGAATAGACCACCCACACCCCCCCCAGCTGACATCATCACTCAGCGATCCGTGCCACATTGATCTGGATGTGACCGAGAACACAAGGACCCGCAGCTGCAGATCTGTGTTGAGTCACTCCACCAAACTTACCTTTAAAAGGTGGATTTTACAGTAACCTTTCAAACATGCCATCAGACACAGAATATGAGAGTCATTCTCAAAGATAGAGTCACGCTTGATTTCTCACAGCTCATGCCCAAGGTCATGACACTTAGGAAGAGAGGATAATGCTGATATCTTCATTAGGGCTGGTAGTTGCATGCATGTAGTTCAAAGATTTGGTCAGGGTTTGGGAGTAACGAAATACAAGTAACTTTCATTACTGTGACATTTTAAATAGGTGGTAATCATATTACAGTTCCATCTGAAAAGTGTTTTAGATTACCAAAGTGATTACTTTGAGTTTTAATGTCAGCGATTGGAGATTCTCCGACGGTTAATTTATATGCAAACTTGTAATAATTTTAACAAATGTTATTTTTATCTAGTACTGTCCTGAAAAAACCCCCAAAAATAACCACTTTATTCAACAATCTCTTCACTATCCTCAACATTACTAAATTAATAGTAAATAGTTCGTATCCGTGAACCAAAAGAGAAAATAACTTGCTTTTTAATTCATGCAGTGAACATATGCAATGTTTATATTTGATGATTACATTTCTGTACTAATGTTAAATAAACCTATTGAGCCTGAAAAGCTTCATTATTCAATATTTTTGCTATGTTGTATTGTATATTGCTTCCTTTTTCTTATTTTTAACAGCAGTTGGGTTTAGTGACACAGTAAAAACACATAACAGATGCGACAAGGAAAGTGTACTTTCAAGATACAGTGGTCATTTCTGAAAGCATCCGCTCTTCGTTTGATTGATTGATTGATTTTAGGAGCAAACGGTGCGAGTTAAGATCATAAACTAAAGCAGGCAGTGTCACTGATGAAGCTGCAGTGAGGAAAATAAACGACAAAGAGAACGGAGAGATGCTTTTGCGCTGAAACCTGGGCCCGGCCTGTCGACGGCGCTGACATGTGGCCACAGCTGCTCCCGTGAGTCATGTGACCTCCTCTCTTCCTCTCCAGCCTCGTGCAACTGTCAGTCGAGATCTCCAAAGCTGGAAACGTGTTTCTGAACCGATTCAGTGATATTAATTTCTAGTTCTACCACTCATGCAATGAGTTATTTATTTGCTTCTTGTGACATAAATGTGTAAAATGATGCATCTCAAGCTATGACTTTGACACATTTTATTATTGCACACAAATCCATTGCAATTACTGTGATAAAGGCAGCACAATATATACAGTTCATATACAGTGGCCTTTAGGAAGTATTCACACCCTTTTGTTACGCCGCCAAATTTCGATGCGCTAAAAACAGAAAAATCAACCCTGGGATCTAAAAATCAAAAGAGGAATTAATACTTTCTGAAGGCACTATATAATTAAAATGTGCACTAATATTTCAAACCAAATACTGACACCCGCCACTAAAACATTCAAGAACGAGCAGCCTCCACACGGGATCCATCTCCGGGTAATTCGTGAATGAAAGACACCAGAGAGAGAAAACCGACGTGTGTAAATATCATCCGCAGGCATGTCCGGATACTGTAACAAAGAAAAAACCCGAAAGAAATCGTATGGCTGTTGTCGCACTTTTCGTTCTTTCATGCAAACTCTCACTGGATCATATAGTGTCTTTCACATCGAGTACAAAAATATAGATTTCTATTGACAAAAGCAAACGTCAGTAAATATTAGTCGTCTCCGGACGGATCTGTGGGGTACAAAGTTACTAATTGTTCAGTTTTGTTACTCATATAAGCTTTTAACATCACATCAGCACATTGCCGTACAACACAGAACGATGTCTAAGATGCCGTTTCTCGCTCCACTCAAATGCTCGAAGGCAGAAGAAGCGCTCGTTTTTCTGCCTCGCGAACATTTGGAAAGGGACTGTAAAAATACTCTGGTAGTTCATAGGCACATACACTAGCTTAGAGGTGAAGTGTGTCATTTGCGCACCTTTCGTCCTCGGACGTTGAAAAGGAACGTGACACACTTCACCTCTGAAGAGCGACAGACACAGAAAAACACTGATTAAACGGACTCATCCGTAGTTATAGGTGAAGTTGTACGTGCTGGGCTCTTTCGGCACAGGGGGCGGAGCCTCGGGGATGGTGATGTTTTCCAGATCGAGGAGGCGGAGCTTCATTTCCATGCTCATTAATGTGTCAAGGTCACTTCGTGTGAGGTCGCTGCCCAACTCCCTCCCCAACAGAGCCGAGAGTCCGTCCGTCCAGATGCAGTACTGCTCGAACGGACAATCACAGATGCAGCGTCAATGTCATTTATCTAATACACATCGTATTTCCCACATTCTATGACACTATCTGTGGTCACATGGGCTTCTGTTGCCACGCCCCTTCTGTTTTGTGTTTCCACAGCATGAAGGTGAGATCTGACGTTTAATGCTTCAAACATTTCATTAACTCTACAATAAGCACATCTACGTCACCATAGAATTATATAGAGGGATCGCAAGAACTGAAGCGCACTTGTCGCACTAAAGGGTTTCACTCTGAATCAAGTGCAGACACTGGAGTACAACATTGCGTTCATCAGCCAGAGGGGGCGCCGACGAGCGCCTCCACACCCTCTTAACACATTGACACAACAGCGTTGTATAATATTGGCATAAAAAGATAACATTTTAAAAATGTTATTAGAAAGGTGGCGATCAGAAATCCGAATGTTTAGTGTATTTAAAAATTGTAATGACCGAAACTGAAATAATAGCAAGTGTACTGTTGCTTATGACCAAGTTTGGTGGGGGGGATCCAGAAAAGGTGTACCGTATTTTCCAGACTATAAGCCGCAACTTTTTCCCCAAGCTTTGAACCTTGCGGTTTAAACAAAGACGCGGCTAATCTATGGATTTTTCCCGCTCATGACAAAGACACGGAGAAATGCATAAGAAGCATATCGCGTCTTTTGCGCGCGCATATTCATTATTTCCTATGTAGGCGCGCGGCAAGCGCTCGCAAAAGACGCGTTCACATATCGCGCCTAAAAACGCGTGGAAAGCGCGGCCGCGTCGCTTCCTCATACTTTTGCGCGCGTTCGGGAGCGCGCGCTTCTGTTGCGTCTGTGGTTGCTATGCAACCATGAACGACACTCTCCACTACTACGCAGAAGTTTAAAAGGATTCCCGTCACCGAAAAGCCCTTGCAGTTGCTCTAGTACAGGATTTATTTATGGAGAAGAAAAACTCCCGCAGTGTTTGGCTGCACCCTATCCTTCAAAAACGGAAAAAAACATGGAGAATTTCACAAACTTGTCCAAGAGCTCTTGTCACATTCTGAAAAGTTGAGATGTTTTCATCTCGCCGCGGCACAGACGCGCGCGGAAGAAACGAGCGCGCCGGACCGCATGCGCGTCGCGACCGCGTCGCTTCCATTTTGCGCGCGGTTACCGCTCGTCTACATAGGATATAATGAAAATGCGCGCGGAAAAGACGCGATATGCGAACGGACCCTTAGTTGTCTTTAAGCGCCGAGTCAATTCCTCGCGCTGCTGTTTCCCGCGTCTCATCATCGACTCATGAAGATCAAGCTCCTTTTCCAACAGCCAGATCAACTCGAGAGCAGCATCATATGCATTTCTCCGTGTCTTTGTCATGATGAGGGAGACAAAATGACGACCGCAATCAGAATGACGCGAAGTTTGAGCGCGCTCGATTTAATCTAAACATGCCGCCAAAAAACTGAGCACGTGACAGAATGTGAACGAACATTCGCGGCAGATCCGACTGAAAGCCAAAACAATCGCCACCGCGATGAAGTTTGACGATTTTAGAGGTTAATTTGTTTCAATGTACCTGTAGACACCTGCGGCTTATTTATGTTCAAAATAAAAAAAAAATTTAATTCAGTGGGTGCGGCTTATATTCAGGTGCGCTCGATAGTCCGGAAATTACGGTAAATGTTCCAGTTACATGTGGATATTAAATATAAAAGTCTGTGCTATACACTGCAACATAATATTTTTGTCTTATTTCCAGTCTAAATATCTAAGAAGTCTAAGAAGTAAAATGACGTAAGATATCAAGAAAAAAAATCAAGTGAGTTTTTGCATAAAACAAGCTAAATAATCTGCCAATGGGGTAAGAAAAATAATCTTGTTTCTGTTTAAAATCTTGTTTCTTGTTTCTGTCCTAATCAGAAACAAGATTATCCATTGGCAGATCATTTTGCTTGTTTTATGCAAAAACTTTTTTTTTTTCCAGAAAACAAGAAAAAATATCTTATGTCATTTTACTTATTAGGTAAACGCAGCTGGATTTAAGAATCTTTAGATATTTGGACTGGAAACAAGACAAAATACTATGTAAGAAAAGCATGGTTTTTTTTTGCAGTGAATCAAGATCTATCTCATATGAAATGTATATATTTTTTAAATCATAATTTTCCTTAATTAAATGCATCACTTGTCATCTTAGCTGTATTACATCCCACACATTGAAGTTACCTCTAAAAGATTTAAAACATTCTGGGAATGTCATTAAAGCCCATAATTATAGGGTAAAGTTGACTAAATTCATATTTGTGTAACAAAATTTTGCTTTCATTAATTTAATTTACTTAAGATAAATTAAGATAAGATTGGCAATAAAGCATGTTAAAGTAGTACTGAAACAAAATAGGCCACTGTTGCATTATTGAAAATCTGCGAAAATACATGCGAAATAATTTTCCAGACTATAAATTGTGTATTTTTTATCATCTAAAATCTGTGACTTACTTATATAATACATTTAATGTCAAATAGCAAAAAAGCACAGACTTAAATGTTTTTATAGACATCTTTCTCAAGTATTCTTAGTGTTTTGGTTCATTTTTGTAAAAAAAAAAAAAAAAAAGATAACGTTAATTGAACAAGACACAGGTGCAAATCATCTTTAACCAATAAAACAAATGAGGTAGAAACAACAGGAAGTGAATATTAGAAGAATGAAACAAAATACAAACTAAGAGTCCTTGAAAACTTAAAATCTCTTATCCTTGGAGCCCATTTTTAACAGAACAAATGTCAAAATTGTGATTTCACAGCTAAAAGCAATGCACCCACCTCATATTTGTTGGGTGCCACAAAGTTGAGAGCTTCATCAGGATCATAGAGGATGGAAAAAGCCAACTCCAACACTTCCTACAAACACAGCACGATTAAAACACTTCAGACATTTACATATGTGTGTTGTTAGTCAGGGGAATCTAATACAGAAACATTAGTGAGATACTGCGAGTGTTCACCATGCCACAAATAGTGAAGGCTTATTAATTCATATATTCACCTATTTATGAAATTGAATGCAACATTTGAACAGTAGACCTGTAGAGATGGTAGAGACCGTCTGCTGTAAGTCTATTTATGATCTAAACTACTTTTGGTTTCCCTGAAAAGCTGTCAGCTTCTTCTATGTTGGTAATTTATGGAAGTTTATTATTCATCCCAGCCAACAGGGAACGTTATCAGAACGTTCTGTCAAGGTTCTCTCAAAGTTTTGAGCAAACGTTCTTCCAGTAGCATTAATAGAATGTTTTTTTAATGTCATCTGGTCTGTAATAATGTTATCAAAACGTCAGCACAAAAATATTTTCTACACAGCCATTTATCAAATGCACAATTTACTATTTTAATCTCCTTATTTACTAAATCGTGCGTACTATTTCATTCACTATTTCACTCGATTTGCTAAATTGTGCGCATGATTTGCTATTTTATTCCCTCGATCTGCAAAAGCGTACGCACGATTTATTATTTTGTTCCTTCGATTTACTAAATAATGCGTACGATTAACTATTTCATTCCCTCGATTTACTAAATAATGCGTACGATTAACTATTTCATTCCCTCGATTTACCAAATAATATGTACGATTAACTATTTCATTCCCTCGATTTACTAAATAATACGTACGATTAACTATTTCATTCCTTCGATTTACTAAATAATACGTACGATTTACTATTTCATTCCCTCGATTTACTAAATAATACGTACGATTTACTATTTCACATTCCCTCGATTTACTAAATAATACGTACGATTTACTATTTCACATTCCCTCGATTTACTAAATAATACGTACGATTTACTATTTCACATTCCCTCGATTTACTAAATACGTACGATTTACTATTTCATTCCCTCGATTTGCTAAATAATACGTACGATTTACTATTTCACATTCCCTCGATTTACTAAATAATACGTACGATTAACTATTTCATTCCTTCGATTTACTAAATAATACGTACGATTTACTATTTCATTCCCTCGATTTACTAAATAATACGTACGATTTACTATTTCACATTCCTTCGATTTACTAAATAATGCGTACGATTTACTATTTCACATTCCTTCGATTTACTAAATAATGCGTAAGATTAACTATTTCATTCCCTCGATTTACTAAATAATACGTACGATTAACTATTTCATTCCCTCGATTTACTAAATAATGCGTACGATTAACTATTTCATTCCCTCGATTTACTAAATAATACGTACGATTTACTATTTCACATTCCCTCGATTTACTAAATAATACGTACGATTTACTATTTCATTCCCTCGATTTGCTAAATAATACGTACGATTAACTATTTCATTCCTTCGATTTACTAAATAATACGTACGATTTACTATTTCATTCCCTCGATTTACTAAATAATACGTACGATTTACTATTTCACATTCCTTCGATTTACTAAATAATGCGTACGATTTACTATTTCACATTCCTTCGATTTACTAAATAATGCGTAAGATTAACTATTTCATTCCCTCGATTTACTAAATAATACGTACGATTAACTATTTCATTCCCTCGATTTACTAAATAATGCGTACGATTAACTATTTCATTCCCTCGATTTACTAAATAATACGTACGATTTACTATTTCACATTCCCTCGATTTACTAAATAATGCGTACGATTTACTATTTCACATTCCTTCGATTTACTAAATAATGCGTACGATTAACTATTTCATTCCCTCGATTTACTAAATAATACGTACGATTAACTATTTCATTCCCTCGATTTACTAAATAATGCGTACGATTAACTATTTCATTCCCTCGATTTACTAAATAATACGTACGATTTACTATTTCACATTCCTTCGATTTACTAAATAATGCGTACGATTAACTATTTCATTCCCTCGATTTACTAAATAATACGTACGATTTACTATTTCACATTCCTTCGATTTACTAAATAATGCGTACGATTAACTATTTCATTCCCTCGATTTACTAAATAATACGTACGATTAACTATTTCATTCCCTCGATTTACTAAATAATGCGTACGATTAACTATTTCATTCCCTCGATTTACTAAATAATGCGTACGATTAACTATTTCATTCCCTCGATTTACTAAATAATGCGTACGATTTACTATTTCATTCCTTCGATTTACTAAATAATACGTACGATTTACTATTTCATTCCTTCGATTTACTAAATAATACGTACGATTAACTATTTCATTCCCTCGATTTACTAAATAATACGTACGATTAACTATTTCATTCCTTCGATTTACTAAATAATACGTACGATTAACTATTTCATTCCCTCGATTTGCTAAATAATACGTACGATTAACTATTTCATTCCTTCGATTTACTAAATAATACGTACGATTTACTATTTCATTCCCTCGATTTGCTAAATAATACGTACGATTAACTATTTCATTCCTTCGATTTACTAAATAATACGTACGATTTACTATTTCATTCCCTCGATTTACTAAATAATACGTACGATTTACTATTTCACATTCCTTCGATTTACTAAATAATACGTACGATTTACTATTTCACATTCCCTCGATTTACTAAATAATACGTACGATTTACTATTTCACATTCCCTCGATTTACTAAATAATACGTACGATTTACTATTTCATTCCCTCGATTTGCTAAATAATACGTACGATTAACTATTTCATTCCTTCGATTTACTAAATAATACGTACGATTAACTATTTCATTCCCTCGATTTACTAAATAATACGTACGATTTACTATTTCACATTCCCTCGATTTACTAAATAATGCGTACGATTTACTATTTCATTCCCTCGATTTGCTAAATAATACGTACGATTAACTATTTCATTCCTTCGATTTACTAAATAATACGTACGATTTACTATTTCATTCCCTCGATTTACTAAATAATACGTACGATTTACTATTTCACATTCCCTCGATTTACTAAATAATACGTACGATTTACTATTTCACATTCCCTCGATTTACTAAATAATACGTACGATTTACTATTTCACATTCCCTCGATTTACTAAATAATACGTACGATTTACTATTTCATTCCCTCGATTTGCTAAATAATACGTACGATTAACTATTTCATTCCTTCGATTTACTAAATAATACGTACGATTAACTATTTCATTCCCTCGATTTACTAAATAATGCGTACGATTTACTATTTCATTCCCTCGATTTGCTAAATAATACGTACGATTAACTATTTAATTCCTTCGATTTACTAAATAATACGTACGATTAACTATTTAATTCCTTCGATTTACTAAATAATGCGTACGATTTACTATTTCATTCCCTCGATTTGCTAAATAATACGTACGATTAACTATTTCATTCCTTCGATTTACTAAATAATACGTACGATTAACTATTTCATTCCCTCGATTTACTAAATAATACGTACGATTTACTATTTCATTCCCTCGATTTGCTAAATAATACGTACGATTAACTATTTCATTCCTTCGATTTACTAAATAATACGTATGATTAACTATTTCATTCCCTCGATTTACTAAATAATACGTACGATTAACTATTTCATTCCCTCGATTTGCTAAATAATACGTACGATTAACTATTTCATTCCCTCGATTTACTAAATAATACGTACGATTAACTATTTCATTCCCTCGATTTACTAAATAATACGTACGATTAACTATTTCATTCCCTCGATTTGCTAAATAATACGTACGATTAACTATTTCATTCCCTCGATTTACTAAATAATACGTACGATTAACTATTTCATTCCCTCGATTTACTAAATAATGCGTACGATTTACTATTTCATTCCCTCGATTTGCTAAATAATGCGTACGATTAACTATTTCATTCCCTCGATTTACTAAATAATACGTACATTTACTATTTCATTCCCTCGATTTGCTAAATAATGCGTACGATTAACTATTTAATTCCCTCGATTTACTAAATAATACGTACATTTACTATTTCATTCCCTCGATTTGCTAAATAATGCGTACGATTAACGATTTCATTCCCTCGATTTGCTAAATAATACGTACGATTTACTATTTCATTCCCTCGATTTACTAAATAATACGTACATTTACTATTTCATTCCCTCGATTTGCTAAATAATGCGTACGATTAACTATTTCATTCCCTCGATTTGCTAAATAATACGTACGATTTACTATTTCATTCCCTCGATTTACTAAATAATACGTACATTTACTATTTCATTCCCTCGATTTGCTAAATAATGCGTACGATTTGCTATTTGTTTCCCTTGGTTTATAAATCACACTTACGATTTATAATTTTGTTCGCACGATTTGTTAAATAATACATACGATTCACTATTTCGTTGCCTCCATTTGCTAAATAGAGCGTAGAATTTGTTATTTCGTTCCCTCGGTTTGCTAAATCGCACACACGATTGGCTATTTTGTTCCCTCGATTTATAAATTGTGCGCATGATTTAACCTACTATTTTTTTCCTGCACGTCATATAAGAAAATAAGAAAAAACTTTTTTAAAACATCTAAAAAACTGAATGTTTTGAACGTTCAGAGACCATTCAGAAATAATGTTTCCTAACTTTAAGGGTGTGTTAGCAAAACGTTCTAGATTGTCAGGTTTATCCGCTGGAGTGCTCTTTAACTTCCCCTTGAACTACTGGACTCCGTTTCCCACAATGCATCACACACTCACTCGCACACATGCACACTACATTTCCCAGAAGCCCCGCACCTAGTCACTGATCACCTCAACCAGCTGCAGCTCATTATCCGGACTATTTAAGAGACATTAAGCCTCGCACACATTGCTTTAGTGATCATTTCTGAGCGTTTATTCTGTTTTTTCTGCCCGTTTCTGTCCTGTTACCTTGTTCTGTTTGAGCGCGCTCTTCTCCTTCATGTGCGGACAGTCTTTCCCCGTCAGCACTGCCTTCATGTCCGACACAGGAACTGTGAGACAGCGACAGAGTTTTAACACACTGTGCAGCACATGCCAAAAATACTGAGTGGTTTTACACTGACTCACTCTTATCGGTGAGCAGCTCGAACGGCACTTCGCCCTGCGGAGACTCGTCCAGATCTCCGTAGTGAAGGACCTTGTGATTCATCGACAGACGGCAGAACCAGAACTTCTCTGCGAGAGGAACCGAAGCCAAGATCGTTAGACAAACCCGTTAAATGACGAACGTCGGCAGATGTGAGGTTACGTCACCTTGTCTCCGTCTATTGCCGAGTTTGCGGAAGCAGCTTCCCTCACACAGGCGGTTGAGGCGCTGCTGTTTGATCAGCTCCAGAATCTCCGGCTGGATCCGCTCACGGAGCTCTCTGACGGTCAGCAGAAAACACATGTAAGATCAGTGGATCGCAATCTGTCAGAGGGTTCTGTCTCTTCATCAGCTTTACTGATGGAGCTCTGAGCATCAAACGTGTTACGGAAGAGCGCTTCCGACACATAAGGAAAAAATGATGCTTTGGTCAATCATAATTATGACAAAAAAGTCAAAATTATGACACTAAATTTAAATTCTGAGAATAAAAGGTTATAGTTGTGATGCAAAAGTCAAAATTATGAAAAAAAAGTCGAAAATATGACACTAATTGGACTTTTCGTCACATAATTATGAAATTTAAGTCGTAATTTCAATTTAGTATGTCATAATTGTGACTTTTTAAATTTAGATTTTATCCTCAATTTCAAAATGTTATGTTATAATTTTGACTTTATTATCTTTCTCATAATTTTGGCAAATCAAAATTCAGAATCAATTCTTCCGTTCAGGAGACAAAAACTCCATTTATCTTGGATCTTTGAAACTTTTGTAGAACTTTTACATTCACAAACAGCTCCAGTCCATGAAATCAAAATGTGCATTTCTTATTTTTTTCATTTCTTCTCATTCGAGAAGCTCGCATGTATGTCATGCTTCGTCACTTTAGAAATCATAACGACCTATTATTTACTTTCATTTACTTCAAAAAGCGTTAGATTAGCGTGTTAACTCCATCAGACTGATTAATGGCCTCTTGACTCACATTATGGGAGGCGACTGGAAGTCGTCCTGACTCATTCTCTCAGACTGACGCAGACGCAGGATCTCCGAGTAGCTCAGACTGCGCAGTTTGACCCGCAGCTGCTCGAGTGACGGCGGTTTCATGGCCAGAGCTCTGGTGATCTGCTCACGCACAACCGTCATCACCTGAAACACACACGTGCGGTTCACTGACGCACAAATGCACACCGCAACACACAAACACACACACACACACTCACCTTGTTGAAATCTTCCGCAGTGGCCCTCATTTCCTTCCATGTCTTGTTGAGCAGTTGTATGCAAACGCAGAAGAACTCTTCCCAAGCGCGCTCGTGCGTAAAAAACATAGGATGGTAGTCGTTACACCCTTCATTCGCTGCAGAGACAAACAACTTTACGTTTGTATTTCCACAAGCCTCTCTTTATGCGACCGCAGTCAGACACTTTATGTTAAGGTGTCCGTGTCCACGGATGGGTGGGTCACTTTTAAAATGTATTTCACTACAGATTACAAAATACATGCTTTAAAAAGTCATTTGTAACGTATTTCGTTACATTACTCAAGTTTAGTCACTTCATCTGAATACTTTAGAATACTTTGGAATACTAATAAGTGTGAAACAAACACAAAAAAGGTCATTGAGAGTTTTTATCTCACAATTCTGACTTTTTCCCTCAGAATTGTGTGATATAAAGTTGAAATTGTGAGTTATAAAGTCAGAATTATGAGATATAAACTCGCAATATTGAGAAAAGTCAGAATTATGAGATATAAACTCACATACTAAATTATATATATATTATATAGAACTTATTAACCAGTACTTTCTTAGATAAGCATAGTGTAAGTGCACGTAATGTAAAATAAAGTGCAACCAATACTGTAACTACATTGTGACGAGCAGGGCGGGCGAGAGGCCGGTGACGCGAGTGGTAATGAGCGTCACCTGCGCGCTACACCGGTCTCGTGTCTCTCACGGAAGCATAAAAGAGGAGCGACGACAGTGAAGGACTGGATTTTATGTTGTGTTTATTATGTCCGTGAGGAACTGCCGCCCTTTTACTTTCGTTTTATTGTTTGTTTATTTTATTATTAAAAATTACGTTGAATGTCCGCCGGTTCCCGCCTCCTTACATGTAACGTGTAACACTGACACTGTAAAATAAAGTGTTAGCAAACTTCCGCCACTTCTAAAGATGTAACAAACCTTAACGTATGAGACATGTTCAGTTTTGGACTTTAGCTCAGCCACTCTCACATTGATTTTTCCACTGCACTACAATGTCATCTCAGGGACGATGGATGAGTGAATGATGAGAGAATTGTATTTTGGGATGGAGAATCTGATTCAGAGTGAACCGAGGAATCGCAAAACACTTACGCAGTTCTCCAACCTGTAGAATATCACACAGCATGCGCGTCAGCTCAATCGCACAGCGACCAAACGGGCACTCGTGTTTGTCTTCTCGACTGCTGTTTTCTAGAACAATCTGAAAAACGAAAGCACGACATGAACTTTGATTTGACTTTGCCATTTTTAGCAATAGAGACTGTGAAAGAGGACAGAAGGAAGAAGAGGAGATGAATCTGCATCGCCAACATCAAATTTACTATCTATATTCCCAACTTCACATGAACAGAAACTCAAACACCATTGCTTGATGTTTGAGCTTCCGTTTACCACATTTGATAAGCTATTAAACTAAAATCTGTCAATCATAGACTTGGATCAAACCGATGGATTCACATGGATTCATTTATGAACTTTGAACCATGTTTATGTTCCACAAAAAAAAAAAAGTGATAGAAGATATACAAACACAAAACACAATGAGTTATACAAGCTTGCCTGGGAGCATCAGACCAACGGCAACAATAAGTAATCAAAGACATTTTTAATTATTTAAAATGTCTGAAAAATCTTGAATATAATCATTTTTGACCAATAGATGGCGCTGACACCAAACGGACCTGCTGTGGTCAATGTTGGGTGTCAATGACAGAACTTTCCAGAGATACAGCCTCAGATGCAGTTCGGCATTATGCCATCATATTCGTTCAATAATGGTTTTGTCTATTGACACGAAACCTATCATTTTTTGCTAGCATGGTCTGAAGATGATCTGACCCAAATTTGGTGAAAATCGGACAAACGGCCCAGGAAGAGTAGGTTTTTAAAGAAAAAGGAAGTTCGGCTGACTATGGCAAGATTGATATCGACGTTCTCGGCACGGCCCACGGAATCTACTAAGACCAGTTTCTTTAAAATAAGCAAAATGAATCAAAAGCAAAAAAGGTTGTGCTGTCTCGAAACGTTCAGGGCATGGTGCCGATGACGCAATACACCAATGCATTTGTCAAATGCAGCATTTTAAGTCCAAAATCTCCAACACCCAGAATGGCTGACATGGGAAAATTGGGTTTTGTTGGACTCGTATGCTTCACTGAATCGATAGAGAACAGTTTTGGCCAAACTGTTCAGAAATTATAAACAAAAATAGCCATTATCATATCTCCTGACCACTAGGTGGCACTGCGCCGAAATTGTGCATTTACCCTCAGGTCATGTTTGTCATAAGACGCACCAAGTTTCGTCAGAATACGGGTAAGAGTTTCAGATATATGGCATCAGGTCCAATTCAACGTGCTTTTTTTAGAATTCGTTCACGAGTTATTAGAAAACGGTTTAAAATTCCACGTTTTTGTGTCGGCATGGTTCAATTTTTGTAAACATCAGACATACGGAGTTCGAAAAAGTAGGTTGTGGCTGACAGGAAGTTCTGCTGACTACGGCAAGATTAATATCTAGACCAGTTTCATTAAAATAAGCAAAATGAATCAAAAGCGATTAGCATTTTTTGAAATTTCATTATAATTTTTCACCACAAGGTTGTGCTGTTTCTAAACATTCAGGGCATGGTGCCAATGACGCTGACCGAGTTTCGTAGCAATGCACCAATGCATTTGTAAAATGTAGCATTTTAAGTCTAAAATATCCAATTTGACGTGCTTTTTTTAGAATTCGTCCACGAGTTATTAGAAAACAGTTTAAACAACTTTCAAAATTCCATGTTTTTGTGTCGGCATGGTCTGGTTCAGTTTTTGTAAACATCAGACATTTGGAGTTCGAAAAAGTAGGTTCTTAAAGAAAATTCATTCGAATCGTCTTGAATCGGAGGAAAACGGAATTTCGTGTCTCAAACGACTCCAAAATTTCTGTGGTTAATGTTGAGACTGTCCTTTATCTGTGTTCCTACAGGATTCATTTCTTTGTTATTCAGTTGTTTCCTTCTTTCTGTTTTTGTAACTCAAACGAACACGCTTTGACATGTTGATAATGTTCCTTGGGTTGGACTAGATTTTCAGCATTCCAGCTCTGGCTTTAATTCACTCCGACGTCAGGCTGTCTGACAAACACTAATAATATTATATGTATGCAATATTATAATGTGTAATTCTTTCATTATTATTAGTACTATTATAAAGGACACAGTGCTTCAGAAAATCCATAAAAAGAGTGTGAGCTCTTACCCTGATGTACGTGTCCTGGTGCAGTTTGGCGAGGTACAGCATGTTGTCGAGCGCCAGCATTCCCGGTGGAGTCTGAGTGAAATCCATGGCAGGATTCACAGGATTCTGAGCATATGACAAAGCACACACAACAGCACATCACTGACCCGTCACTGACCCGTCACATCACAACTACTGATCATGATGAAACCATTACATCACACACAGCGCTGGGTGGGTCACTTTTAAAATGTATTTCACTACAGATTACAAAATACATGCTTTAAAAAGTCCTTTGTAACGTATTTCGTTACATTACTCGAGTTTAGTCACTTAATCTAAATACTTTAGAATACTTTGGAATACTAATAAGTGTGAAACAAACACAAAAAAGATCATTGAGAGTTTTTATCTCACAATTCTGACTTTTTCCCTCAGAATTGAGTGATATAAAGTTGCAATTGTGAGTTATAAAGTCAGAATTATGAGATATAAACTGACAATATTGAGAAAAGTCAAAATTATGAGATATAAACTGAAAATATAGAGAAATAAACTCGCAATATTGAGAAAAGTCAGAATTATGAGATATAAACTCGCAATATTGAGAAAAGTCAGAATTATGAGATATAAACTCACAATATTGAGAAAAGTCAGAATTATGAGATATAAACTGACAATATTGAGAAAAGTCAGAATTATGAGATATAAACTCACAATATTGAGAAAAGTCAGAATTATGAGATATAAACTCACAATATTGAGAAAAGTCAGAATTATGAGATATAAACTCACAATATTGAGAAAAGTCAGAATTATGAGATATAAACTAGCAATATTGAGAAAAGACATAATTATGAGATATAAACTCACAATATTGAGAAAAGTCAGAATTATGAGATATAAACTCACAATATTGAGAAAAGTCAGAATTATGAGATATAAACTCACAATATTGAGAAAAGTCAGAATTATGAGATATAAACTCACAATATTGAGAAAAGTCAGAATTATGAGATATAAACTGACAATATTGAGAAAAGTCAGAATTATGAGATATAAACTCACAATATTGAGAAAAGTCAGAATTATGAGATATAAACTCGCAATATTGAGAAAAGTCAGAATTATGAGATATAAACTCATACTAAATTCACAATTGCAAGAAAAAAAATTAGTATTGCAAGTTTTTCTCATAATTCTGACATTATAACTTGCAATTTTGAGTTTATTTCTCGCAATTTTGAGAAAAAGAAGTCAGAATTATGAGGGAAAAAAACAAAATTGTGAGAAAAAGTCACAGTGACGAGTGAATTATAAAATGACTCCCAAAACATGAAAACAGTGGAAAACATGAAACTGAACTCGTCTTTTTCAGACGGTCAGAGTCAGAGAATCACCAATCGCTGTTTAAATGACATTAAAACTCAAAGTAATCACTTTGGTAATCTAAAATACTTTTCAGATGGAACTGGAATCTGATTTCCACCCATTTCAAATCAAACACAGTGACTCACATTTTGTATTTTAAATGCGTCACTAAGTTACTTGTATTTCGTTACTCCTCAACTCTGCTCACACACATCAGCATCTGTTTTGGAAAGGAAACCTAATTAAAGATCACTCACGGTGAAGCCCAGCATCTTGTAGTCTTTAGTGTAGATCGCTTTCCTCTTTTCTGTTCCGCCCGGATCGCTGTCTCCATCAAACGCGATTCTTCGGAGCTCAAATATGACATCTCTCTGTGTCTGCGGACGAGAGCGGTCGGAATATAACAAGATTATAATTATATAATTCAAGCCGTTTGAAGAGTTCAACAATTCAACTTTCCCAAGAATCTTGGAAAACATGATGTTTAGTGATCGATGGGATTATACAAGGACATCAGGACCCGAGTTCATATCCTCATCTGGAATATTTTCATCAAATGCATGAACACTTTGTTTCTCGTAAAGACTCACGCAGCTGTCAGGAACATTAGGTGCCATTTAACACTTGAATCATCGCTCCATTAATCTTAATGGCCAGTGAAACATTATCAGACACAAAGCTCGCCTGGTCATTGGGGTCCATTTTGGTCATCATGCGTTCCTCCAGGAGGTTGAAGGTCAAAACTTGCAGCACGTATAGCTGATGTGCCATTTCAGCTTTGACGGGTCGGTTCCCGCGGATGATGTGCTGGAAAACAGGATGTCGATGCTGTTACTCACGCGTGTTTCCTAAAACAACACTCATTTTCACACTGCGTCTGAACCATATTGTCAACATTTAGATTAGAAAGTTTGAGTTTAGTTTTTAACAGCAGATGGCGCTCTAACCGCTTGCGCAAATGCTGCCGAAGCGTCCGTGCGTTTGGACCTCAGAATGCTTTTATGACGTAAGATTAACGTAAACACCCTTGCAATTCGCTTGAACCTTTTTCGAACTTTATGAATGAATATTTTATAGAAGGTTCCAGTGGTGTGTGTAAGGAGTTGGAAGAGAGTTTCTGTGACCGCTATCTGCTGTTACAAACTAAGCTCACAATCGATTTGCGAGAGAATCGCAATAGATTTGGAAAATCTTAGAATCAATCCAGAATATTTTCTCGATTCGCAATTCAGCGATTTATTGAACCCAGCCCTAGTAAAGAGACACTAGGAGACATGCAACATTTTTTTTTTTTAGTATTAAACACACAATATTTTTTTTAGTATTAGACACGCAATATTTTTTTAGTATTAAACACGCAATTTTTTTTTTAGTATTAAACACGCAATTTTTCTTTTAGTATTAAACACGCAACTTTTTTTTTAGTATTAAACACGCAATATTTTCTTTTTAGTATTAAACACGCAATATATTTTTTAGTATTAAATACGCAATTTTTCTTTTAGTATTAAACACGCAACTTTTTTTTTAGTATTAAACACGCAATATTTTCTTTTTAGTATTAAACACGGAATATATTTTTTAGTATTAAACATGGAATATATTTTTTAGTATTAAACACGCAATATTTTTTTTAGTATTAAATACGCAATTTTTCTTTTAGTATTAAACACGCAACTTTTTTTTTAGTATTAAACACGCAATATTTTCTTTTTAGTATTAAACACGCAATATATTTTTTAGTATTAAACACACAACATTTTTTTTAGTATTGAACATGCAATATTTTTTTAGTATTAGACACGCAATATTTTTTTAGTATTAAACACGCAATATTTTTTTTAGTATTAGACACGCAACATTTTTTTAGTATTAAACACGCAATATTTTTTTTTTAGTATTAAACATGCAACTTTGTTTTAGTATTAAACACGCAACAATTTTTTTAGTATTAAACACACAATATTTTTTTAGTATTAGACACGCAATATTTTTTTAGTATTAAACACGCAATATTTTTTTTAGTATTAGACACGCAACAATTTTTTTAGTATTAAACACGCAATATTTTCTTTTTAGTATTAAACACGCAATTTTTTTGTATTAGACACGCAATATTTTTTTAGTATTAAACACGCAACAATTTTTTTTAGTATTAAACACACAACATTTTTTTTAGTATTAAACACGCAACTTTTTTTTTAGTATTAAACACGCAATATTTTCTTTTTAGTATTAAACACGCAATATATTTTTTAGTATTAAACACACAACATTTTATTTAGTATTGAACATGCAATATTTTTTTTAGTATTAGACACGCAATATTTTTTTAGTATTAAACACGCAATATTTTTTTTAGTATTAGACACGCAACATTTTTTAGTATTAAACACGCAATATTTTTTTTTTAGTATTAAACATGCAACTTTGTTTTAGTATTAAACACGCAACAATTTTTTTAGTATTAAACACGCAATTTTTTTTGTATTAGACACGCAATATTTTTTTAGTATTAAACACGCAACATTTTTTTTTAGTATTAAACACATAATATTTTTTTTAGTATTAAACACACAACATTTTTTTTAGTATTAAACACGAAATATTTTTTTAGTATTAAACACACAATATTTTTTTTTAGTATTAAACACACAATATTTTTTTTTTAGTATTAAACACGCAACTACATCTGAATCTGTTCAGCAACTAATAGCAGAATATGAGTGGTAAAGGGAATCTGACGCCATCACGTGAGGATCACAGCTACAAAAACATGACACTCACATTCAGTATGATCCCACGGAGGTGTTTCTGTGCCAGAGTACTTGCCATCTCCTGCCATAAACACACACAGAGAGTCACATCAGCAGCTCTCCAAACACAGACTACAGACAGAAACACTGCAATAAATACACAACTAACTGTAAGAATGAGACTGTTTTGAAAGTATCCAACAAATTGGTTGAGTGAATGAAACAATGACTCTTCTTTTTGTCATGTTGTTCTCTGTCTGACTATCATAAACTTTTCTTTCACAGTCTACCGCAAATCTGCCTGTCATCTTTTACTAAAAGAAACATTTCGGTTGTCTTGAAACAAAATGAAATTGTTGCATTCATATTTCCCTGAGACCGCACCAGAGTTTGTTTGTTCGGCGCGGATGGCAGCGTTCACACTTATTCAAATGAACCGCACTAAGAGAGCAACAACACCAGAGTTTGTCTTATTCAAACCAAACCAACACAGCCTTATTTGTGATGACACCAAAGGTTGACGGTTTGCCGATTCATCCGGAAATAATCTGCAAAAATCCACACTGATAGATTGCAGGTGCGGCCGAGAAGGATCCACTGTCGTTATACAGTGCGATAGCGACCTCTAGAGGCGAAATGCGGCTCGTGGAGTTTGTTTTGACACTCAAATTTAAAACAGATAATGAAACCAGGTGTATATGGTTCGTCGCTTTAAACGCTCGAGCTCTGTAAAGCAGGATGGATTCTGATTGGCTGTCAAAACAAAATTCCAACAACATCGTTATAGTGAACGTGTCTTTACTGTCATCTGTGTGTCCTGCTGCGATTGGACCTTCAAACAACAAGTGATCGATTAGTGAGTGTTCACCTGGCGTCTGTCCTCGGGGGTTTTGAGGAACAGGGCGTTGATGAGAGCGATGGCGTACGTCTGGATCTCCTGATTGGACCTGCAGAGTTGATGGTACACACACAGTTAGAGGTATCGTGCTCTTGGATTCCAACACGTCTCATGTCAAGCTTTTTATCTACTCGCATTCAGTGGCTGTGCGTGCGTGCGTGCGGGAGAGAAGCACGTGACCTGCGCTGCCGTGAGTGTGTGCGTGTGTGTGTGCGTGTATGTGCTCACACTTGCAGGTGTGCGATGAGCTGCGCCACAGTGATCTCCTGCGCCACGCGCTGGTACAGGCTGTGGCTGTTGAGCACCATGCTCTCCAGGATGGCCAGCGAGCGCTGCAGAATGGACACGTCCACCATGGGCTGGTTCACGTAACCCGCGATCTGTCACACACGACTATCACATTGTCTGCCAGGCAATGGAACCAAATATCGACGACGAATCCATCATCAGACGGGAAATATCCAACAAATTGGTCGAGTGAATGAAACAATGACTCATAAACACAGTCAATAATTCAAATGACATGCAAACAAGACCATGGACTTTTGGGATGCTAAATTAATTAAATCCTGAAATAATGACTGTGTTGATGGACACCTTTCAGAGAATAAAAGTTAAAGAGGTCGAGAAAGGTCAGACCTGATGGGCGCGTTTTACTCGCCTGTTTGATGAAGGACAGAGATATCAGATCCCAGGAAACGATGCCGTGATCCATGAGCTCCAGAAAAGCCGTGAGAGTGAAGGCCAACATCTCCCCGAAACTGCACACATACAAAACACAATCGTACTTCTTGAGTCTGGTTGAGCTTATCAACAACTACAAGCACAATTTTAAACAATAATGGAAGTTTAGGGTCAATACGATTTTTTTTCTTAACGAAATGAATGCTTTTTTTTAATTCAGCAAGGACACGTTAAATTCAGTGTTACAAGATATTCTATTTCAAATAAATGCTGTTCTTTATTCACAATATTATGTTTTTTTTCTGTATTTTTGATCAAATAAATGCTGTTCTTTATTCACAATATTATGTTTTTTTTCTGTATTTTTGATCAAATAAATGCTGTTCTTTATTCACAATATTATGTTTTTTTTCTGTATTTTTGATCAAATAAATGCTGTTCTTTATTCACAATATTATGTTTTTTTTTCTGTATTTTTGATCAAATAAATGCTGTTCTTTATTCACAATATTATGCTTTTTTCTGTATTTTTGATCAAATAAATGCTGTTCTTTATTCACAATATTATGCTTTTTTTCTGTATTTTTGATCAAATAAATGCTGTTCTTTATTCACAATATTATGTTTTTTTCTGTATTTTTGATCAAATAAATGCTGTTTATTTGATCAAATAAATGCTGTTCTTTATTCACAATATTATGTTTTTTTTCTGTATTTTTGATCAAATAAATGCTGTTCTTTATTCACAATATTATGTTTTTTTTTTCTGTATTTTTGATCAAATAAATGCTGTTCTTTATTCACAATATTATGTTTTTTTTTCTGTATTTTTGATCAAATAAATGCTGTTCTTTATTCACAATATTATGTTTTTTTTTCCTGTATTTTTGATCAAATAAATGCTGTTCTTTATTCCCAATATTATGTTTTTTTTCTGTATTTTTGATCAAATAAATGCTGTTCTTTATTCACAATATTATGTTTTTTTCTGTATTTTTGATCAAATAAATGCTGTTCTTTATTCACAATATTATGTTTTTTTTCTGTATTTTTGATCAAATAAATGCTGTTCTTTATTCACAATATTATGTTTTTTTTCTGTATTTTTGATCAAATAAATGCTGTTCTTTATTCACAATATTATGTTTTTTCTGTATTTTTGATCAAATAAATGCTGTTCTTTATTCACAATATTATGTTTTTTTTCTGTATTTTTGATCAAATAAATGCTGTTCTTTATTCACAATATTATGTTTTTTTCTGTATTTTTGATCAAATAAATGCTGTTCTTTATTCACAATATTATGTTTTTTTCTGTATTTTTGATCAAATAAATGCAGCCTTGGTAAGATTAAAGATGAGAGAGACTTCCTTCAAAATAAAAACCTCCCCAAAATTTTGAAAGCTAGTGTGTATATATGGTAAAATGTTGTCATATTATTTTAGTGATTGGCCATTTAATCTAGAGTTTACAGAAGTGGTGAAAAGTGTGTCTGGACTTGGAAAATTAACATCTTCACATGCACTGAAGCTTGCCAAACTGTGTGACATCATTTTTGGCCAGGCATACAAAGAGATTATGAATAGAGAGAACTAACCCAATATTAATAACTGATTATGTTGTGGTCACTGTGTGCCTTTTTTGCCAAGTAATTTCGTTGGATAAACAGCTAAACAGAGTTTAGTGTTTCGGTTTTCCCTCAAATATTTAAAATATTTACAAATATCAAATATTTTCCCCATATTCTGATAGTTTAATCGAATTTGTAGGGTCACTAAAAAGCCAATATCGCTTTTGAATGTGGGACACGTACTGTGTGCCGCTCTCCACCAGCCGCGCCAGCGTCGCCAGGCCTTCCATGTTGATGAACTCGGCGGCGAACGTGGGGTCAGCGGAGAGTTTAGCGAGCTCTTTCAGCGCCTCCAGACGGGCGTCGATCCCATGAGACTGGATCCGCTCCAGCAGCTGTCGCGCGGCTCGCATCTAACACACGAGACGTGACAGTTAACATAAAGTCCTCGCACTGTTTTCTGGGGAATCAGAGTTCATTTCAACGAGTGCGGTCAGACTCACAGGAGAGATGGCCAGTCGGAGGATGGTGCCGTTTTTCATTTCGCCACGGCTCTGAAAGACAAAAACAGATGGAGATCGATTAAACTCCAGAAAAAGTCTTCTCCTGTTAAAATAATATTTGTATGTCACACAGTAAAAACCCCAGAGTTAAATCAACTCTGCTCAGATCACATTCGGTCCCGCTCTAAATAGAGTTAAAGTCACACTCTTCAGAGACTGAATGTCTTTTATCTTCAGTTGATTTCATTTGTTTCTCTATTCTTCAGTGATTGTGCTTGTTAACAGCAGGTGTTCATCAATAATGTTCAATCATCGCTTAATTATCTCATTAACTTTAACTCTGCTTCAGTGTGACTTTAACACTATTTAGAGCGGGACCAAATGTGATCTGAGCAGAGCTGATTTAACTTTGTTTAAATGATTAAATATTGATAAAACGTACTGTTTTTTTTTATACTAATTACTTAGTTACTAAAAAAGCACTACTAAACAATGATGAAATATCAGTTCTGCTTACTAGGTATCACACACTATATTAAATATCACATGAGAACGGAGAGCAAAACATGCATAAAACTGCAGCACAGGCCTGTCAAATTTCCATCTCAATGTGAACAAAAAGCATGTTTTGGCACTTGTGGTTCATTTACGGCACCCGCTGCGCTGTTTTAAGCGTGAAAAAAATGCTTTAATGTACAAAAAAAAATTATATACAGTATATGTGCATACTATAAACAGCCGAGATGAACCCAGAATACAAAGCATTCTTTGCAATGGTTTTCTACGGACAAACACTTACATTCTGGGTTCATCTGCTCGCCTGTATGCTTCGTTAATAAGCTGTATATTGAATTTGATCTTTTAAAACAAGGAAAGCCTTGTTTTGCCCTCCAGGTGGATCTCCAGTTGATCTCGACCTGTTCAGTGATGTAGAGCTGCGGCCCGTCGGCGTAACGCAGGGCGAACTGCTCCGATCCAGACAGAGACCATCTGCAACAAACACAACACGGATTCATGTCACCTGATCCAGCGTTTCCGTCCCTGTGACCCAGAAACATCATGCACTAAAGAACCGAGGTTTCTACTCAAAACCACTGCTGAGATTTACTCACTTACACATTGACTAGAGAGAAAATGAACTGGAGTGGTAGCTTTTCACAACTTCTGACAACCGAAACGGAAATAATCGCCATATGAGAGACGTGAGTGTGATCTCGGCACGCTGTCGGTGTTTAGATTGAGGCTGACTTACCCATCACACACTTCTCTAATGATGGACGCCAGTGGCTTCTTCTGCAACACACACACACACACACACATTACAGACTCTCTGCTGAGAACCTTCTGCACAAATACTACAGAAATGTATCGTCACGGCCTGTACATCAAAAACAAAAATAATGACAGTTTCTTCTCTTCCCTGTCCGTCTCCTACACGGTTTATGCAGTAGACAGTCCAGAGCTTCCAGGTTCTCTGTGAATGGCGAAAGATGTTGAATAAAGTGGTTGTTTTTGTGCACAGAAAGTATTGTGGTCTCTTGATCACATTCAGGTTGAAGCACTGCATTTAATCACGTCTTTAGTTCCTTTCTGGATCTTGAATGACAGTATTTTCATCAGAAATCAGATTATTCATTCCCTTTATGGAATATTTTTGAAAGTGACTCCGATTGAGTTCGTCTGAGAGAAGATACTCACACACACACCTAGGACGGCTTGAGTAAATCATGGGATAATTTTCATTTTTGGGTGAACTATCCCTTTATAGAGGGCGATTGCAAACACAGCCAAAGACTGGAAACCAAACTAAAGCGCAATGAAACGAACACAACAAAAAGTTTATTTTGCTATCAAGTTCACCCTTTTTTCATACTCATTTTCAAATTATTTATTTGTAATTTAGCTAAATAAATAAAAATTTCATTTCAGCAACTGTTAAGCACTTGTTTTTTACCATCTTTAAATCAACAGTACTGCGAAAAAGTCTTGCACCACCATTAGATGTTGTTTTAGCTATATATATATATATATATATATATATATATATAAAATTATGTCTATCTCTTTATTAGAATATAACCAGAAAAGACAGTAAATTTGTATACAGTATTACAAAATCAGGAGGGAAAAAAAAACAGCTTTTATACGTTAAAGTGGCAAGTATTTAGCGATCTCTCCTTACACTTGCGCAAAAGCAGGAAACATAAATGGAACCAAAAAGGACTGAAACACCAAAAAACATTTTTTGAGAAACTATAAGAAATCCACGAGGACACACATTCGGATTTTTTGCATAAAGAAGCCATTTTGTTCTGATTTACTTATTTATTTAGTACTTATTTCCTGTATTTTTCTGTTTGGATGGTCATTAAAACATGAATAAATCAACAAAGCTGTTGGTGGCCGAAGACTTTTGCACATCACATTGTCATATGTGTGTTATTTCGACCATCGGCCATCAAAAATCAATATCGGCCGACCGCAGGTGAACATTGATTTTGCTATTAAATTCTCTCAAATGCACATGGGATCTCCTTCAAAAGTCGTCCTTAATTATGTCGGTAAGTGAAACCGATTTTTGGTGAGAAAATAAAAAATCATGATGTGCTCTAATATGACAAAATGTCAGCAGGTCAAACAAAAGCCCGCACACAAAAGTACTAGTACATACCTGGTCAATTTCGATGAGTTGAGCGTTTGCACCAGGCCACTCGATGGCCACCTTCACGATGTCTGACGGAGGCGGCATGACTGAAACACATCAGATATCAAACCTTTAGCACATATTTGAACAGCCAGTCTAGTGGCCATGGTTCTGCTCTCCCATTGGTAGTCTCTGCACCACTTCACAGCTCATTTGCATGTCTCTTGCACAACTCTCACACAAACTGGCTGTGAATCGCTGAACACATATCAGTACGCGACACACGACCACAAGGACAAGCCACTCGGACATGCTTTCTTACAGAAATGTGAAGAGTTCAAGTAAAGCGGATGAATCTGCTGGGAGTTCTCACTCATGCAACACATAATTTCTCTCTCTAAAGTCATTTTAGTAGAAACATCTGTGACAAAATGAATGCACAACAGAGAACTCCATCAAGACTTTGTTTTCACTGTCTAGTTCTGGGGTGTGAAACGAATAAACCTGAAGGACTTGATTTACTGGATCAGGTTCAAGCTGCAAGTCTCGGTCTAGTTGTTTTCATCGGTGAAAGTGTTTTGTGTGTCTGTGAATACTCATTCGGCTAAACATCAACTTCCAATCTTAATTCTTGACTCGAGATTTTGGGTAACACTTTATTTTGCAAAGTTACACATCTTCACTGATTCTTGAGATGAGGGACAAAACATGTCCTGCTCTTTATGCTAAAAATACATCAGTTCGTCGAAATAAAAATACATACACTTACATCTGAAGGAAACTTGGATACTCATTTTTAAATCATTTTGTTAGTATAATTTTAAATACCGTAATTTCCGGACTATCGAGCGCACCTGAATATAAGCCGCACCCACTGAATTTAAAAAAAATATATTATTTTGAACATAAATAAGCCGCAGGTGTCTACAGGTACATTGAAACAAATGAACTTTACACAAGCTTTAATTAAACTCTAAAATCCTCAAACTTCATCGCGGTGGCGATGTCTTAAGTTAAATATAAGTTTCGTCCTCACTTTGCATATAATTCTGAATAAATCAGGCAATGTTATGGTCATCTTCAACTCTGAGGAACCCTAACTATTTCCTGCTCATTGTGTATCTCACAGTAGGACAAAGTCCTGAAAGTTTTATAGTTTTTTTTTAAATATTTTATCCAAATAATGTTGAAGTCTCTGCAGTCACAGCTTTAACATGTAATAGTTTAGTTGTGGGATAAATCTTGGCATTTTTTATGTTTATTTCGGTAGCTGCAACTGAGAAAGAAAACAAAATTGCTGCATTCTGTCAACTCCGTCACGTCAACTCCATCAGGTTTTATGTCTGATGGTTGACTCGTGTTCTCAAAGTAATGTGATTTAATGTGTTTTTTTTGCATATGGGGAATTCTTCTAATGTAGTTTTATGATTGTATTTACATACACTGTATATTTGGCCCCAGCTGGACCTTTGTCACCACCATTAGTATTTGTCAACTCTGTCGGTATTTGTCAAGAGTATGTTTTAGTAATGAGGCCCTGGTTTAATGAGATGAAAGCATCACAAGATCTTTGTCAACTCCATCAGTATTTGTCAACTCCATCAGTATTTGTCAACTCCGTCAGTATTTGTCAACTCCGTCAGTATTTGTCAACTCCGTCAGCATTTGTCAACTTCGTCAGCATTTGTCAACTCTGTCAGTATTTGTCAGCTCCGTCAGTATTTGTCAACTCCATCAGTATTTATCAGCTCCGTCACTATTTGTCAACTCCGTCAGTATTTGTCAACTTCGTCAGTATTTGTCAACTTCGTCAGTATTTGTCAACTCCGTCAGTATTTGTCAACTCCGTCAGTATTTGTCAACTCCGTCAGTATTTGTCAACTCCATCACTATTTGTCAGCTCCATCAGTATTTGTCAACTCCGTCAGTATTTGTCAACTCCATCAGTATGTCAACTCCGTCAGTATTTGTCAACTCCGTCAGTATTTGTCAACTCCGTCAGTATTTGTCAACTCCGTCAGTATTTGTCAACTCCGTCAGTATTTGTCAGCTCCGTCAGTATTTGTCAACTCCGTCAGTATTTATCAGCTCCGTCAGTATTTGTCAACTCCGTCAGTATTTGTCAACTCCGTCAGTATTTGTCAACTCCATCAGTATTTGTCAACTCCATCACTATTTATCAGCTCCATCAGTATTTGTCAACTCCGTCAGTATTTGTCAACTCCATCAGTATTTGTCAACTCCATCACTATTTGTCAGCTCCGTCAGTATTTGTCAACTCCGTCAGTATTTGTCAACTCCGTCAGTATGTCAACTCCGTCAGTATTTGTCAACTCCGTCAGTATTTGTCAACTCCGTCAGTATTTGTCAACTCCGTCAGTATTTGTCAGCTCCGTCAGTATTTGTCAACTCCGTCAGTATTTATCAGCTCCGTCAGTATTTGTCAACTCCGTCAGTATTTGTCAACTCCGTCAGTATTTGTCAACTCCGTCAGTATTTGTCAACTCCGTCAGTATTTGTCAACACCATCAGTATTTATCAGCTCCATCACTATTTATCAGCTCCATCACTATTTGTTTAACACTGTCAGGTGAAGATTTTTGTTCATTTTGAAAGAAATGTCTTATTCTTTTTTCAATTCTTCATATTAAAATATTAAAACATCATATATCTTAATTTTAAAAAGGAGGTTAGAGAATTAAGAAATTTTGGACTGGATTGTTCATAATAACCCTAACTCCAGAGAATTTTTTTTTTCACTTAGCTCCTTATGTAATAACACCGTTATTACATAACTGAAGACTTTACACTGTTGTTGGATGGATCAAATTAAAATATCATGTTTTTTAATGTGTCTAACAGAGTTGACACAAATTAGTTTGCGAAGTGAATTTTTTTTTTTTTAGAAAAAAAACCCTGCTCCCTTACATAGTTCATTAGCTGACATCTTTGTCTAAATACATATCAGTTTAAAAATAACATACTATTACATAATAAAAATGAATTTCTAAAACATGTTTTGTTTTGACTTGCCAGTAATAACAGTAAACTGTGCACACTTACAAGCAAATAACCGTAAAACTTACAAGCAAATAACTGTACGCACACATTAAAATAAAGTGCAGCCAAGATTTGAAAAAAGTTCCTAATAAGAATCACCATGGTTACTAAACAGACCGGGTTCTAAATTAGAATGTTTCTGCTACACGAGCGAGCTCTCTATGACATAATCGCGATGACGTCACAATCAACCCCACTACATCAATCAGTGCGTTTTCTTTGGATTTATTCTCACAGATCCCGGTGTCGCGCACATCGAAGTGATCTTGAAATGACACTGTATCCGTGGTCAGCTCTATTAATGGAACGCTTGGACACAAATCGAGATGAAAGGGTGACCATGACGCGTAAACACGATGACACTGATGTGACAGTAAACACGAGCGCGGATCTGATGATGGGCGTCGATTGTAATGCGAATTAAAATCGCATCGCTTTCAGCAGCGTTCACACACATCGCGCGCTTAACTCCGCAATCGTCGCAGACGCATCGATCATAAAATGTCAAAGTGAGATAAATCTGCGGATAAAAGCGCGCAAATGTCATGTCATGCAGTCTGCGAGGCTGTTTTTCGTGTGTATGTGATGTTCTTACCCCAACACCAGCGATAAAACAGCGATGTGTGAGCTGCTGTTCAGACGGAGGCTGATGGGCGGAGTTTACGCCATCTTCATCACCGCACTCTTCTTCACTCTGTTAATCACATTAATCTGTCATTTACCTCGTATATGATCCAGCAGAGCGCGCTTTCATCGGTGCATACTGTGCATGAATGATTCAGCCCTCCATCTGACCCCGCCCACCGCTCACACCAGCCAATCAGCACTCGAGCTGCAGTGATTGATGCGACGAAGTCCCGCCCCGTGATTCACTGCAGCAGACATCACTAGATCAGGTCCTTCAGATCTTCACGACTGGTTGAGCAGCTGCAAGAAGGCACTAATTCTAACAGTGACTGTATGGCAGAAGATGATTTATTGGCATCTTAAGCAGAATTAAATGTAAAAATACAAGCATTTGCTTGTGCAGGAGTAAGTGTATGTATAGTCATAATGCAGGTGGCCAGTCTGTCAGTTCTAGTGTGTGTGATTCAATCAAACTTTGACTTGCATTAAATCTCTTCATCATGTGAGGTCGATCAGCCTTCCTGTTGAACATCTGTACATGAGACGCACACGTTTACTGACTGTGACCATCATTAATGCTCTCTAGATTTTCATTTTTTGTGTGCACTATGGATACAGCTTCAGTCTTACACTGTCGTCATGGAAACAAATGAATTTGGACATATGAGCACTGTGATGGATGCTGATAGACTCCTGTGACCTTATGAAGGACATCTAGATTGCACAGATGTCAGTATACATTACAGACCATTTAACGGTCATCAATATCATAAATCCCGCAAAGCTTTTTATATTTTCTTTTTTCCATTTTTTTGAAATGTACGTGCACAATACTATATTGTTATATAACCGTTGCATCAAATGACAAAAAACTAGTTAACGCCACAGTGAGGGCGTTTCTAATACAGTAAAAATGCCTTTTTCTCGATTCTGACTGCCGTTATTAATCGCTCTCAATTTTGAAAGCTATGAAAACACTCTTGTGGAGTTTTTCTGTCGCTATTTGTGCAAATGGAAACACAAAAAATATCTATTTAATGAAGTCTCTCATTCACCGCTGTAAAAGTTCACCCAATTATGACGACTTCCGCTTCTGAGAAACCCGAGGTGCGTCCCAATTCGCGTACTTGTGCACTATTCTATGACGCTTTTAAGTACGAATAGTGCGAGTAGTGCATTCACACAGAAAAAGAAAACGTGAACTTTAAATACCCGGATTAACGGAAAACCAAGTGTGGCGTGTTGGACACTTCAAGCACTTAATTGACCCGTCGCAAACAGTTTGATTGACAGGCGATCTGACCAATCATAACCCCGAATCCGCCATAGTGTCGGTCAAAGCGGTCAGGGGAGTTAGTAGATGAACGTTGGTGAACTTGAATCACGTCTTGAAACAACATTCCTTCTGATGTTCATTCATGTTTATTTGATGCTATAAATGAACTAGAGATGATCGAGCGACACATTAAACACACACTAGACGCTATTAATGGATTCAACTGCTTTAAATATGAAACCGTTTCATACGTTGTCAGTGTCCTCTTTGCTCCACTGCGTGAGAACTTGATGTGTGGCGTGAGAGCGCATAGCAACAGTAACTAAAGGGGGCGGGGCTTTGCGAAGGATCAGTTACATTGAATTGAATTACAATGAATTACATTTATGTAATTCATACACTACATGGATAAGTACATAGTGTATAATGCGTCATTCAGGACGCAACTCGGGAAAAGTCGCATGTATTCCCTCGTGACCTTGTTGGTGCGCACTAATGTTTAAACTACAGACACACTATTAAATTCTCTTAAATCATCCAACACCAGAATTTTAACTGTTTTAGCATATTATAAAGCATCCTCTCTAAAGCTAACGTTGCACAATATTATGGTATTAAAGTATTCAGCCTCATGTCACCCTAAAGATGCATTTCCATCATTATCAATGTTCTGGAAGTTGAAGCAGATGTGAAACTAGATTAGCGCACGAGCGACAGCCTGAGTTAATTAATAGAAGTCGATTTAAGGCTTTGTGATCCATCAGATGTGACGGTCTCAGCTCGTTCCACCAGAGAGAGTGGAGGGTCTCGAAAGTGACTTCGTACCTCATTGTGAAGGACCAGGAAGATGTCAGCCATGTGGACCAGTCCTGGTACGACAAGAGCTTGGATGAGAAGCTGCACAGTGAACACTGCTAGGAAATTCATGCGTACTCATGCTTGCGTCCAGTGCGGCTGAGTAAACAGAAAACCGGAGAGGACCAAACACTGAGCCTTGAGGCACCCCACATGACTTGAACAATGCTGATCTCCAGCCTGTAAGTGAACGGACATCATGATAACACTTAAAGCAATAGTATATGTTCCATTTGAAAGCGTTTCCATGAAGAAACTCCCGATTCCGCTTTCCTCAAACATTCAGTCGACGCTCACACGACGGCATGTTCGCTTCCCGAGTTCATATGCTGCTTACAATCTGCACAGGAAATATCTTCATTAGTCTCGTTGACATCGGTTTTACTTCGTCAGTAAGATTAGGTTTAAATGAGACCAAGTTGAGAAGTCAGGTGGTGTTTAACGCTTTATTAACTATACCATTGAACTATCAGAATATAGTGTAGCTCACCTCATGTTCGGCATGTGTTGTTACAGCTCAAACGTATGACAGATGTGCCACAGGCGTGTTAGTCAGGTACATTCCCAATCAGCCGATTATTGAACACATGATGTTTGGGAAATAGCAATGTTCAATAGAGAGATTCAGGGCGAAGTTGACGATAACACAGTAAACAACCACCTTATTACTGAGGTAAAGTGAAACATCCCGTTCGGCCGAAATCACCAATGAAAGGGAAATAAATAACGACGTTTGATGACCATGAAGACTTGAGACAATTTGTTCTTGCATGTAATTCAAGAGCTCATGAACAGCTGGAATGACAATATGAACGACACTCAGCAGCCATTACAGAAACAAACGAACAAACAAACAAAATACTAATAATCATGATTATAAACCCCCCAAACGATGTTTTTAAAAACCACAAAAGGCCATGAGATGATGGATGTTGAACTAGAGGACATTAACTCAAATGTTTCATGCTCCTACAGACAAACGTTCAGTTGTTTTCATGATTACATGATGATCAGAAAGTCTGGAGGATGACTTGCTGATAAAAATGCATTTTTGAATAGGAATCTGTCATATATATATATTTAACACGTACGTATAAAACAAAAATACATGAACAAACAGACAGCAAAAGCTCTCTGGAGTCTGTCGTGACACAGGAAAGCCAGCGCGATCCGGATCACACTATCGGAAAGTTTATGATCCACGGACCACAAACAGCAGACGACATGCAGATCTCCGCTGGTGTCAAATCCACTAGAACATGAAACATTATACTGTAATATCAAGCATCTCCATCATGGACAGAGACGTCAGAAAGACCTTCAAGAACTCATTCTCAACAGAAACGAACGACGACAAGCCAAACGAGCGACGCATCCGGTCAGAGGTGTGTTTGTGACGGAGGGTTTCGGGAAGGACCGATGAAAGCAAACACACATGTGGAGCAGCTTTCTTCTGGTCTACCAGCCGCTGTTGTCCCAGGAGTCCTCGGCCGGCTTTGACGGGCTCTTCTTGTTCTTGGCGTCTCCAGCTTTCTCCCAGTCGTTGTCCCAGGTCTCCCAGCTGTCACCGGCACCGTTCTTATTGTCGGACTGAGCCTCGGAGCTCCGGCTCTTCTCTACGGAATTGGGAGACTCGGTACTGCCGAAGGTTTCCCAGAAGTCCTTCTTAGGACCTTGAGTGCTGAAGGGATCCTGGTTCTGATAACCTTCTTCATAAGCAGAACTGAAAAAAGATCAGTATTTTGAAACAGCATAAACATCTTTACCGTCAAATTTCCTGTTGAATAAAACTATAATTACCCATCGTCGGCCGCCTCTTGTTTCCCGCCGAAGAATGACGTCATGTCCTTCCAGCCTTTGGCGCCGGCACCCTGAACCTGAACGAACACGGAGAGACTTAACGGCGCCGACCCGAAGACGTTCGGTTACACAGAAAGGATGTAGTGGTTTAAGATCCTTTCACAACCGACACACGTCCAATCCCACACCCAGATTATATTGACGTAATGCATTAATACCAAATATATAAAGTGATATTAAATCCATAAAGTCTCTGTATCGGTCTCTGGATTTTGCTTCACACTCACTTCCATTCTCGGTGTAAACAGTTTTTTTTCTTTGGTGTGAAAGGACCTTTGGGTTATTCGGTTTGATCATCACACGACAGTAAATGTGAGGCGATTTAAAGACCCCATGAAATGAGAATATTGGATATATTTCCTATAGAAACATATAGTTTAGGCAAACAGAGTTTGTGCCATTTGTGTTTGTCGTTTAATATCCAAAAGGTTTGAGTTGCGCCACATCCATGAAGCCTGATGGGATGCTTAAAGGAGCCATGAACTGAGAAATCATATATTCCTTGGGCATTTTATATATGAAGTCATCGTACTATAAGAATATCCAGCCGTTTTGACTTTTATTCATTCTCAGGATATGAACTTTCACTAGTTAAAATGTTCATTCTTGATATCAGGCACTACATTTCCACTAGTAACAATGACAATTTTTGATAACAGGAATTCGATTTCCACTAGTAACAAAGTTCATTCTTGATATCAACAATTCAATTTCCACTAGTAGAAACTATAATTGTTGATATCAAGAATTGTATTTTCACTAGTGAAATCTCTGCCATTCAAATTCAATTGTTGATATCAAGAATTCATTTCTTACTAGTTGAAATTCCAGTTTCACACATCAGGAATGCAATTCTTACTAGTAAAATCATCATTTTTGATATCAATTATTACATTGTTACTAGTGCAAATGTCTATTCTTGATATCAACAATTGAATTTCTACTAGTGCAAATGTTCATTTCTGATATCTGAAAATGAATTGCTGATATCAAAATCATTTCTGATATCTAAAATGGCTTTCTTACTAGTAACAATCACATTCATGATATCAGAAATTTGCATTTTTACTAGTAAGAATTGTATTCCTGATGTGAGAAACTGGAATTTCAACTAGTAAGAAATGAATTCTTGATATCAACAATTGAATTTGAATGGCAGCCAATGGTGAGATTTCACTAGTAAAAATACAATTCTTGATATCAACAATTATAGTTTATACTAGTGGAAATTGAATTGTTGATATCAAGAATTAACGTTGTTACAAGTGGAAATCTAATTCCCGATATCAAGAATAGACATTTTAACTAGTGAAAATGCAATTGTTGATATCACAAGTTCATATACTGAGAATGAATAAAAGTCAAAACGGCTTGCCATAAGAACTATGATATGATTCGTGTACAGTCAATTAAATCCAGTGATGACTTAACGGTCAACTTCACATTTTTTCTCTTAGCGGGATAAAAATGTTATTTAAACTGTGATTAAATTATAAATAGAAAGCGATCGCAGAACGCTCCCTTTGCAATCACCGGAGCTGTCAATCAAACAGTGATCAGAGACAGAGTTCTCGCACCAAAACTCCCATAATAATCAGAAAATCTCTTATTTATAGTGTGTTTGCACTGTTAGTGATTCGTTAGTGTGCAGAAATCGAGTCGCAATGACTTGATCTACATGTCTGATCGGCTACGTCCTCATCACTGCAACCTTTCATGCCATCGTCTAAATATAATGCCATAGCACATTTTACGATTGCAGCTCTCAAGGTTAACTCATCTTATAAAGTGTGGATTATATTTAGATCTATTTCATATGCGAAGATATCAGCCAATCACAGCAGTGAAGTCTCACAGACACGCCTCTTAAATCAGGGAAGGAAAAAATGCCTTTCATTTGGAAAATTCTGAAGTAAAAATATTATAAAACAACGCAGTTCACCCCTTTAATGTCAGTCATGGAGCGGATCGCTCTCATTCTACAGAGCATGTAATTGGACAAATTATCCCAGCAGAAAGAGAGTGTTTATCTGTTAAAACTTCACGAGTTCATGGGGTCTTTAGTACAAGCGTCCATGATTACCGATTCATACACCTGTTGTTATTTCTAGATCATACTCACCACCGTAATCACAATGCCAGCAAAAAAAAAAAGAGAAAGAAGAGTGAGTTGAGACACAGAAAGAGCAAAAGGGTTTCTCTCGCACGCCTCCTCTGATCTAGATCACCGGCGCGCCGCCGAAAGAGCGACGCGTCAGATGAGCGCGAGCAGACGAGGCGCGCGAGGGCGCCCGTAGCCTCGTACCTTGGTGGCCAGACCCGTGATGCCGACGGCCATTTCATCAAACAACTTCCCCTCCTTCACCTAGACGAGTCACAGCAGAAACGCACCGTGTGAACGTGATCGACACTTCAGACTCGGCTGCACATTCGTGTCGGTGGGCAGAAGAACAACTAGAACAAGCTCTTAACCCACGGGCGGGGGGGGTTTGACGTGGGTGTGTTTTAATAACGAAAAAATGGATCGTATCATTGCATTTGTGTTTGAATAATTCGTTTTTGACTTGAAACAGTTGCATATTAAACTTAAATTTAGTTTATCCTTCCTTAGGTGGTCCTCAGAAAAAAATTGGAAAATAGACTAAATGAACATCTCGGTATTTTTAACAGTGAAATGCAATCTCAGAAATTAATGCAAATCTCTAATAATTATCTATATTAAATTACACAAATATCCTTTATGTATTTAATCTCACTTTATTAACTAACGTCTTTGCTGCTGACCTTCGACGATCCAATTCAACCATAAGCTAATAAGCAAAAATGACGTTAGATTAGATTTAGAAATAAAAGTGTTGAAACTTTTTTATTGTCATGAAAAAACAAACAAACAAGCCCAACCCAGATGAGAAAAAGTAACGCAAAAGTAAATGTAACGCATTACTTTTCATACCTAATTAGTTATTTTTTTTCAAGGGAGTAACGTTATATTGTAACGCATTACTTTTAAAAGTAACACAGTGGAGTTATCATTTAATGCACTTGGTGTCGCCTCGTCTTCACCATGGAAAAAAAGGTCGAAATGAAGGTTTCATTAACGAAATTGCGTTCACATTCGGATCGCAGCAAACGTGTGAAAACCCTAAAAGAAAAACACTTTTATGACTAATGTTTCATACATTGTAAAATCTGGGGTACGTTTTTTCCCCTCCAAATAAATTAATACTTTTATTCATCCTGACTGCATTCAAAATAGACACTCTAGTTCAAAGAAACTTTCTATTCGTCAAAAAAATTCTAAATACAATAGTTTCCACAAAAATATGAATGTTTCTTGAGCAGCAAATCCTCATATCAGAATGATTTCTGAAGGATCGTGTGACACTGAAGACTTTGATCGCAGGAAGAACTGACACTTTACAATATAAATGCATCTAGTTCATGACAAACGTGACGGTTACCTTCTCTTGTGTGGGCTTGATAACACTGTCATTTAATGTCTGGCCCAATTCCGCAGCCTGAGAGAGAAACAGAAGAGTGAACACACACACACACCGACACAAATGAAACAGGATGAAAACACGCGAGTCACAGCACATGCATGACGGACCATGAGCCACTACACGTGAGGAGGCGCAATCTGTCACATGACCTTCAAAACGAAAGTTTTTATTGGCTAAATGGAGTAAAGCGATGACATGCACACTGAAAATGAGCGGAACATGCGTCTGATTCACACACACACACACACACACACACACACACACACAGCATGCGTTGAGTGTTTTACCGGCTCGGGCGGCGGTTTATAACCCCGTAACTTCATCCACGGCAGCGGCAGAGACGGAATAAAGCAGCGGATATAAACTACAGACGACAGCTGACGCTTTCAATTACAATTACAGCTTCAGTGTTTTTCATTTTGTTGAGCTGCTGCTTTATTAAAGCAGTCCTTTATTAATAAACATGAGGAGACCGGAGCGCAGGTTCAAATCAACATCTTTCCCTGTTGTGTGTTTATTTTGTGACGAGAGGAAAACGCACAGCACATATTCACATATACATCAGCATCTGGATGTTGTTTAACAGTAGATCGCTGCAAGCAAAGACAGGAAAAGGAACATACTAGGCCCTTAAAGGAATAATAAACACCCAGACGTTATTATTTATCCATCCATGTTTGTGATTACTCAATGGTAGGAGATCAACAAATAATGTTCAGTGAGGTTTTGTTCACGCATCGACTGAAAACAGCATCGATTAACAGATCGGTCTCGGGATTTAAGAACCGAATATCGACGGGTTCAAATGATTAAATAGGGCCGTCCCTTAATAGAGGCGTACTTGACCAAAGTTGAATGAGTCGGATGAACGCAGGAAAAAGAAAATTAATAAATGTGCACTACTATTAAGCACAACTTCATCTTTGACAGACTTTAATAAATCATTAAAACGTTCAGACAGTTTTCTGACACATTCATAATCATCACTTTCATGTGTGCGCTTAAAACACTTCATTCGTATTTTAAAGGCTCATAATTATGGTTTAGTCATTCTCTGTCAGGTAGAACAATTTTAGCAATGTTACACATAATATTCTTAACTAGATAGAAAAGGTCGTTGAAACAAACTTTAAGTTGGCTTGAAAAAGCCTAGTTAGAAAGTCTGAAGTTTTAAAAAGCTTAAAGTTTGAAATTGTTTAAGTTCTTCTTTAGAAGTTTTGATAGATAGATAGATAGATAGATAGATAGATAGATAGATAGATAGATAGATAGATAGATAGATAGATAGATAGATAGATAGATAGATAGATAGATAGATAGATAGAGTCCGATGATCGATAGATAGATAGATAGATAGATAGAGTCCGATGATCGATAGATAGATAGATAGATAGATAGATAGATAGATAGATAGATAGATAGATAGATAGATAGATAGATAGATAGATAGATAGATAGATAGATAGATAGATAGATAGAGTCCGATGATCGATAGATAGATAGATAGATCGATAGATCAATAGATAGAGTCAGATGATCGATAGATAGATAGATAGATAGATAGAGAGTCAGATGATAGATAGATCATAGATAGATAAATAGTCAGATGATAGATAGATCATAGATAGATCAATTGATAGATAGATAGTCAGATGATCGATAGATAGATAGATAGATAGATAGATAGATAGATAGATAGATAGATAGATAGATAGATAGATAGATAGATAGATAGATAGAGTCCGATGATCGATAGATAGATAGATAGATAGATAGAGAGTCAGATGATAGATAGATCATAGATAAATAGTCAGATGATAGATAGATCATAGATAGATCAATTGATAGATAGATAGTCAGATGATCGATAGATAGATAGATAGATAGATAGATAGAGTCCGATGATCGATAGATAGACAGACAGACAGACAGACAGACAGACAGACAGACAGACAGACAGACAGACAGACAGACAGACAGACAGACAGACAGACAGATAGATAGATAGATAGATAGATAGATAGATAGATAGATAGATAGATAGATAGATAGAGTCCGATGATCGATAGATAGATAGATAGATCGATAGATCAATAGATAGAGTCAGATGATCGATAGATAGATAGATAGATAGATAGATAGATAGAGAGTCAGATGATAGATAGATCATAGATAGATAAATAGTCAGATGATAGATAGATCATAGATAGATCAATTGATAGATAGATAGTCCGATGATCGATAGATAGATAGATAGACAGACAGACAGACAGACAGATAGATAGATAGATAGATAGAGTCCGATGATCGATAGATAGATAGATAGATAGATAGATAGAGTCCGATGATCGATAGATAGATAGATAGACAGACAGACAGACAGATAGATAGATAGATAGATAGATAGATAGAGTCCGATGATCGATAGATAGATAGATAGATAGAGTCCGATGATCGATAGATAGATAGATAGATCGATAGATCAATAGATAGAGTCAGATGATCGATAGATAGATAGATAGATAGAGTCAGATGATAGATAGATCATAGATAGATCAATTGATAGATAGATAGTCAGATGATCAATAGATTGATAGATAGATAGATAGATAGATAGATAGAGTCAGATGATAGATAGATAGATAGATAGATAGATAGATAGATAGATAGATAGATAGATAGATAGATAAGTTTGAGTTTGAATGAGTTTAAATGGCTTAGAAAAAGTACATAAAATGGCAGTTTAGAGTTTTGAGTCTAATGGGCTTCCGTAGTTGGCTCATTTCGACATTCCTTCAATGAAAATCAATGGGATTTTTATGATGGTTAATATTAATTTTTAGGAAACCATAAGTCTGATCAGTTAGAAAAGATATAGCAACTCGAGTCAGTCATAATCAGTCTGAAGGTCTGACCCGAGTTTGGAGCGTGTAGAGTTAAAGCTCTAGGAGGAGAAGGAATTGGAAATTTTAGTTTAAACTTTTTCAAGCCAACTTAATAAACCATTTTCCGATGCCACTCAATATCAAAACACGCGACGAGTCGACTAGAAACGTGGAGGACAGCCCTGGATGAAAATCTAGACGTTGATATTCATATAATCAGATCAGAACGTCACGGATCATCCCTGCGCTCGCGTGCAAGACTCAAACAACATGACACGTACCTTAAGAGTGGCTTGGCTCGCCAACTTTGTGGTCTGTGAAGGAGAAAATATGAAAAAAAAGAGATAAATCTCAGTTATTGTGCATGATGAGCTCTGCGCAGTAGATACACACACAGTCACAGAAATGAATTATGGTTGTATAGTGAAGTTATATAGGCTTTGCTGAAGTATTTTAGAAGATATTTATTTAAGCAAATCTTAAATGTAACTATAGGGGCTAACTGCACATTCGACTCTATTCTCTTTTAAACCACTAGATGGCGCAAATTCAACGCAGCACTTTTCCTTTCAAGATTAAAACGTGGTAGATTTAAGTAGCAAATGAAAACCACTAACATTGTTGACTATATTTTGAGACAAAGGTCCTAATGATTTTCAGTGTTGATGTTCAATGCAATTAAAGCAAAAAAAGATCATTAGAGGAAAGATGAGAAAGATTTTGGCGAGAAATGGAAGATTAGAGACGGGACGAAAAATATTCATATGACACTTTTATGATTTGTTTTCACACGGAATCTGTTGCTTCGTCAATGTTCAATAAAAACTTCAACTGTGGGAGGAGTGAAAGCTCATTTTTCTCAAGTTTAGTCCCGTTTACTTTAAGATATTAAGCTGATATAAACATTAACCACATGAGAAATGCTGCGTTGAAACAATGTCTACTGTGAAAAATACCATACAAATTAGTCTCCACTTGATAGTGTTTGATAGACTGCTTTAAAAAGTGTTTGATCGAGCGACTCGGATTGGCTGGCGTCGTCCTTCACTAGCGGGTTTAGTGGTGTGATGTGAACTAGGTTAACAGTCGGTGTGTGTGTGTGTGTGTGTGTGTGTGTGTGTGTGCGCAGTGATGCACTTACACTGTCTTTAGCGACAGACGCGATCTTACTGGCTCCAACAGTGAAATTGCTCCAGCCCTGAAACAGAGACGACGTTAATGACGCGTGACGGACAGAGCGTTACTGTAGCAGAGCCGCTGCCTCACCGAGTAGATGGAGGACATGGCGTTATTGATGAAGTCTTCATCTTTCTTGGGCGGATTGGGAGTGTTTCCAAAGCCCACATATCGATTCTCCTGCGCACCGGTCGCTCCGGCACTGAAACGTCGCAAAAACAACACAATTATTGTGTGTAGAAAATGCCGTTTATGGTTTAGGGGCGGGACAATTCTCAAAAAACACCAATCACAACACACCGCCAATCAGAGCATAGTGTGCTTTTCAGAAGGAGAAACAGGAAGTAAACAGAGCGTTACTGACAGACTGGGAAGAGAGGAGCTGCACAATGGAGGATATGAGGAAAATAATTCTAATAGAGTCCAAAAACAACATCGAGACTTTAAAAGGGACGGAGTGAAACTCACTTCTGGTAAGAGTTGACGTCGTCAGACAGCCAATCCTCAAACGCCTTATCAGAGGGGTGACCGTGATTCTGACCCGCCGCGGCACTGGACCTGCAACGACACCACCATCATCATCATCATCATCATCATCGTCACTCATCTGCTCGTTCAGTGGGGCGTCGTACCGGTGCGCGGCGCTCAGGCCGCTCTTGGCCTGCGGAGGCGTCCAGTTCCTGGCGGACGAGTCCTCAATGCTCCACTCCTTCCCTTCGGCCAGCGTCGCCACCTTCAACACACACACACACACACACACACACACACACACACACACACAGGTTTGTTTTGCCATCTTAGTGAGGACATTGCATAGGTGTAATGGTTTTTTATACATTCTCTCCTCCTCTCCTCCTAAACTTATCCATCACAGAAAACATTGTTTAGTATGTTTATAAAGCGATTCGACTCATGAAATGTCCTCGTATTTCATGTTTACATTGTAACACCAGTGTAATACCCATGATATTAAACACGTGTGTCCTCATAAATCACAAAAACACACACACAACTTCAACTTAAATTACAGCAAAATAATCCGTTTCCGTCGGAAAAGGGTGGCTTGTCCTCTTCAGGTTGGTGGAGAGCTCCTGCCTCCAGTGGAGGAGTTCAAGTATCTTGGGGTTCAGGAGTGAGGGAAGGAAGGAGCGTGAGGTTGATGGACGGATCGGTGTGATGCGGTCGATGTACCGGTCAGTCGTGGTGAAGAAGGAGCTGAGCTGCGAGGCGAAGCTCTCGATTTACCGGTCAATCTACGTTCCTACTCTCACCTATGGTCGTGAGCTTTGGGTCGTGAGCGAAAGAATGAGATCCCGGATACAGGCGGCCGAAATGAGCTTCCTCCGCAGGGTGGCGGGACGCTCGGGAGCTCGGTCACTCGGGAGGAGCTCGAAGTAGATCCGTTGCTCCTTCACATCGAGAGGAGTCAGCTGAGGTGGCTCGGGCATCTGTTTCGGATGCCTGCCGGACGCCTCCCTAGGGAGGTGTTCCGGGCATGTCCCACTGGGAGAAGGCCCCGGGGAAGACCTAGGACACGCTGGAGAGACTATGGCCTGGGAACGTCTCGGTGTCTCCCCGGAAGAGCTGGAGGAAGTGTCCGGGCAAAGTCTGGGCATCTCTGCTTAGACTGCTGCCCCCGTGACCCGGATAAGCGGTAGAAGATGGATGGATGGATAATCCGTTTCAAAACTTTCAGCGCCTTGCATCTGTGGAAGCGGCCACAGATCTTCCGCACACTCAGGTGGGCTGACACAACTATTAGATCAAACTGATTGTAATCGATAATGAACATAATCGTATCGATTGAACGCATCTCGGAAAACAGCCGTTACCAGAAGCCGGTGATTACAGTTTATAAAGTTATAAATATGAATATTTTTGTTACAGAAACCCATTGCTTCATTTCCGAAGGCGTTTATTAACCCCCTGGGGCCGTGTGGATTACTTTTATGATGGATGGATGTGCTTTTTTGGGCTTCAAAATATCAATTCACTCCCTTTATAAAGCTGGAAAGAGTTTGGAAAATGCCTGGATGGATGAACGAGCGGCGGCGCCATCTTCTGGTCAGCCGTGGGAATTGATTCAACGACCCTCACAGTGCATTATGGGTATTCTTTAGCTGTTCAGCGTACATTGGTTGAATACTCGTTTGGGATTGACTGAGCGCACTCGATCGTTCCCTCGAAACGTGCCCTATTTTCAGAGGGAGCGGATGCAAGCGAACATGATCAAACATTCAACAGCATATAAATCAAAACCGACTAACGTTACAGAATTAAATGTTGAACCCTTGAAGAGGAAACAACTACAAAAAAATTATGATAGGTTTTGAGAATATGATCAAAAATGCAGGCAACTTAAAAACAAAATACTGGCATGGAAAGAGTTAATTATTCGGGTTTATCATCTGATTAAGAAATAACGATTATCGACTCACTTTGTCTCTGAACAGCGCAGCAGCTTTGCTGTTGTATTTCTCCTGCAGGTTCCAGCTGGGGTCATAGTCGTCCTGAAGCTCCAGAAACATCCGGAACTTCCTGTTTCCTCCCATCTTCATCTTCTCCAGCTCCAGGTCCTTCCACTTGTCCATCGAAACAGATCGTACAAAGCTGTGAGGAGAAAGACCGATGAACGAACCATTCACTTCAACATCTAAACGAAGCGGCTGCGAGGCTGACCTGAGGTGGACGCCGAGGCCTCTGTGTTTGCCCGAGCACTCCAGACAGATCCAGATCCCGTACGTCACGCTGACCCACTGCGGGTTAAACGCGCCGCACTCGAAACACACCTGGCAACACAGACACGGCAGGCTTTAAAACACACGGGCACGTGAGAGAGGGCGACCGGCGGGACCGCGGCCGACGCACACTCACATTGTTCTCGTCTTCGGTCCGGACCTCCTTCAGCACGCGTCTGGTTCTGGGACTCGCCATCGGCCCTGAAACACGCAGTGACATCATCAGCACGGCATTATGACATCATCAGCACGGCATTATGACATCATCAGCACAGCATTATGACATCATCAGCACGGCATTATGACATCATCAGCACTGCATTATGACATCATCAGCACGGCATCATGACATCATCAGCACGGCATTATGACATCATCAGCACGACATTATGACATCACCAGCACGGCATTATGACATCATCAGCACTGCATTATGACATCATCAGCACGGCATCATGACATCATCAGCACGGCATCATGACATCATCAGCACGGCATTATGACATCATCAGCACGGCATTATGACATCATCAGCACGGCATTATGACATCATGAACTCCGTATTCACACGTCTTGGTTTACAAGGACATTATATTTTAGTGAATTCCGAAGTCTGGACGTCCTGTAAAGATCACATTCAGGGCTTTTCAGAATGTTTCAACAAGACATCAACTTCTGCTCGCTCTTTAAAAATGACTGAATGATCCAATTTAGCGCTCAATATGATCAAATCGGACTCATTTTCGAATTATTTGTTATTAATCGACATCTCAGGAAAATGTTAAGAGGTTTCTAATCAAAATATGACGTCCTGTTACAGGACAGGCGTTGATTTCTTTTTCCATGGGGTTTATAAAATATAAACTTGGCGTAAACATGTGCGGGAGCTCTAGACCGTGTGTGCGCTCTCTTACTGGAACGAATGAAGCAAACAGAAACTGTTTTGCATTTAAACATTTCAATTTCCCTGTTTAGATTAAATATGTCACTCTCCAAAATGGAGTTAAGCTCCAAAATTACAACAATTTATATCAATTGACCCTTCGCAAAGCCCCGCCCCCTTTGGTTACTGTTGCTATGCGCTCTCACGCCACACATCATGTTCTCACGCAGTGGAGCAAAGAGGACACTGACAACGTGTGAAACAGTTTCATATTTAAAGAAGTTGAATCCATAAATAGCGTCTAGTGTGTGTTTAATGTGTCGCTCGATCATCTCTAGTTCATTTATAGCATCAAATAAACATGAATGAACATCAGAAGGAATGTTGTTTCACCAACGTTCATCTACTAACTCCCGGGGTTATGATTGGTCAGATCGCCTGTCAATCAAACTGCGAAGGGTCAATTGAAAAGGAAATATTTGTCGTGGATGCGCTGCTTTTGAACTCTTATCCTGTGGCATTCTGGGTTTTAACTACAACCCATTTCACGATCTTCCCGACATTATGAAAAATGCTACTGTATTTGAAGGACGGACGGATCTCGAAGGAAACGGTGAGGTATGCACGTTTTATTTTTAAAAGACAAAATAATTGTATGACGCCGAGTCGTACAATCATTTACAACGCAAAAATAAAAATATAAAAACATGCTAAAATACAGGGTGTGTTTACCTTATAGGCAAAATAAATTTGATTTGTTTAAAACAGTGGATAGTATTTTATAGGATTTATTATTTTTCACTAAGTAGACGTCTTGCATTACATTTTTAGCTTTGTGATGTGACGGCATTTATGGTCATATTTGTCATGTGGACGGGAATATGCATGGTAATGATATGCAGATGATGTAAAAACAGGCGTTTCCAGCTCCATATATGGTCGTGCCGAAGATTCACGTACGCAAAATTTTCCGCTGACTGGGTTTAATGAAGGGAGTTCAGAGCAGGTTCTGAAGTGTTATAAATGTGAAGACTTGTGCGCTTTTATGGGATGAAATCTATGGAAAGTTTTAGACACAAGGTTTATCAGGCATTTTAGCACACACAACAAGAGAATAGAGGAAGAAATTACACATCAATATGATTATGAAAACTGTTTACACTTCTTTTTTTCATCACATGTCGCTCCAAGACAACATTAATATGCAAATTAGATATTGCATTGAACGGGAAAGCCCATATATGGCCATTTTACCCACATATTACATAAAGTAAAGTGGCAGATCAACTAAAACATTAAAATTTGATTAAAAAAAAACAAAAATTTATTGGTAAACGAAAAAAAAAATGTCATTCTATGTTTAAAAACGAGTCCTGGTGTCGAGGACATGGCATCAAAGATCACTTTGAAAATGTTTTTTCCTAATTCTTTGTTTTTTTATGCTCTAAACAATGTTGAGATGAGCTGGAAGTGTTATTTTCTGTAATAAACACTCACAGCGGAGGAAGAACATGAACACACTCTTCATCAGTGATGATGACCATTAAACACATGATATTTACTTCGAGTGTTTATACGCTGTGATCCTCAGATGAACCAGAGAAGTGATGAGGATGAGGATGATGAAGATGAAGATGTGTGACATGTGATTATAACAGCGGCTCGTGATGTTATTGTGTTGATTTTACCTGCTGGGTTTGTCTTCAGCTCTGATGATGATGATGATGATGATGATGGTGATGATTTCTCTAAGCAGATCTCATGTACTCATGAACTGTCACGTGAAGCGCTTCCCATCCGACGATCAGCCGCTGATCTCTGGCATTTACCGCGTTTAATCGCCGGTTGATCGGACTCGCCTGACCATTGATCACTGCTGCGCTGGCAGACAGCGGCATTCTGGGACATCCGCGCTACGTCACGCACGCGTCATCGACGCACGTCTTGAGTCGTGACGCGGGCGTCCGTGCGCCCCCTGCCGGAAGAGAAGCGGAGCAGCAGGTCAGGCGAGAATGTGCTGCGGAACGGGGTGGGGCTACACGTGTCGCTCCGCCCACAACTAGTCTCAGTGATGACGTCAACTCTTTGAGCGAATAGTTTCGTTTTCAAGACTTAATAATGAACTAAATACATTTGATTAAAACTAAACTAAATTTTATTTTTTTTTAAAAAGCAAACGTTTGATTACTTATTTCTTAAATTATTTAAATAAACGATAAATTAATACATTTGATAAAAATAAATTAAAATGAATACAATTTTGTTTAAATAAAAAGTGATTAAAAATAAAAGTAAAAAAAAAAAATACATTTCATAAAATGATTTGATAAACTTGATTTAAATAAAAAGGCAGTGTGAAATATAAATGAAACAAAAATTGGATCAAACCAAGGAACTGACTAAAGAAATCAATTGATTAGACTAAATAAAATTTGATTAAAATACGAAAATAAATTAAAACATAAAATATATTTAAAGAAAAATTGATGAACTTGATTTAAATAAATAAAAAGGCAATGTAAAAATAAACGAAGTAAATAAATAAATGAATAAAATTCGATTTTAATTAATTCATTAATTAATTAAAACACTTTATCGTAATAATTTGTTAAAAAAAAAACAAATGAATGAAACATCTAACTTGCATCTAAGAGTACAGTATAGTAGAAAACCCCAATGATTCAATGTAATAAAACCATATTTTACACAATTACAATATTCTTTTTCATAGTATTAACGTCTATATCCATGGAAAGATAGGCTGTAGCTGCCATTTGACTTTTATCTGAGGCTTCTGAAGGGTGGAAAAACCCCGATTCAGATGATTTTACTCTCATTCCAGTAACATCGAGCACCATCTCTTCACACTGAGGGTTAACAGAGTGAAATCAGAGCAGCGTTTCATCACCCCACATCTGTATTACAAGTATAAAACCTTAACACATAACAGTATTTCGGATCTGTGTAGCTCTTAAAGTGACAGCAGCCAAATATTCTTCCTGCCGTCTCTGTAATAACATTAATCGAACAACAAAAGGCCGAGAAAATTCACTCCCAGTTCTTGACTGAATAACTTTCGAACTATTTTTGTAATGTAGCCTTTATATTATTCATAAAGCGCAGTGTTATTTGATTGCAATATTTTAAAACACTTTATTTCAATCACACCTTTGTTTTCATCTGTGCGATTTGTTTTTTTGTTTTTTTTTTTAAATTTACTCGTCTTTAATAATGATTCAAATTTATATTTTAATTTTGAAAGCATAGGCAAAAGTTCCTCATCTACAGTGAAATGTTTCGCAATCAGACTTAAAATAAATGTGAATGATGTCCACGTTTTTTTTTTTTCTTCTTTTTTCGGGAATTGTTCCAATTCAAACGACACCCGACCCTCATGATGAATAAAACACACACATTTATAAATGAAAGCATTTTATTTCAGTTGGATGGGAAAGAATAGAAATGGGGAAGTTGGTGTGGACAGCTTATGGTTTTGCGTCAGACTTTACACAGTGAGGATGTGACCCCGACCCTGACCACTTATATTAGCAGTTACTGGTCTGAGATCAGCGAGCCTCAGGGGCCGGTTCATCTATTTTCTCGGTGGAAATCAGGGATAAGAGTGGAAGGCAGTTCACACCTGCTAATGATAATGATCCGCTGAAAGGAAGAGAAATATGACACTCCAAAGTTCAGGTCTATCATCACAGGCGAATATGACGCTCAAATCCTCCTCCTCATCATATACAACACACCACACAGGCACCGAAACCGCTCGCTAAAGTCACAGACGAACACGTTTACACACACACACACACACGCGGCTATGGTCGAATATTCAGTTCTTAAGTATGTGGTCCCAGGCTGCAGTGAATGATGGGAATGAAGCGCTCATTCTGTGAAGAACGGATGCTCCAAAGCATTCAGCGCAGAGATTCGCTTCAGCGGGTCGAATGTCAGCATTTCCTGTCAAGACAGAGGAAGAGACCGTATCTTCAGGTCATCTGAGCGGTTTCAACGTCACTGATGTACAATTGCAGTTTTAATCAGGGTTATTATCGTTAACTAAAACCATTACAAACATTTCTGTAAATGTCAAATCAAGCTTAAAAATGTTGCCTTAACTGAGAGGCCACTGGAAATAAATCAATTAAAACTAACTAAAACTAAAAGAATTAATTAATAAAATTAATAATTAATTAATAAATATTAATTAAACCAAAAGAGCCACATTTAAAAAAGCACATAACAAAATTACCTAAAAATTAAACTAAATTTAACATGACTGAAACTATTTAAAAAATACAAGCTGATTCAAAATATTAATAAAACTAAAATAACACTAAGTTTTATTATGATTTTGAATGAGTTTTTTATTTTACATTTTCACTGTAGTCAATTTCATTGGTTTTTGTAATTAATAAGAACTATATAGACATATTTCAATTTTAAATGAAAATGTGAAATTATGTCTGAATATCTGAATATATATATATATATATATATATATATATATATATATATACAGACATAATTTCGCATTTTCATTTAAAATTGAAAAATATATATATAAACTTATTTTATTTAAGCCTGTTCATGGAATATATATATATATATATATATATATTTATATATATATATAAAAACACATATTTGGGTCATTCCATGAAATCAGTGCATTTTGAATCCCTAAGAAATAATTAGACATATAAGTACTATAACAATAAATAAATTTCTGATTTAAAAACATATAAATACTGTGTATTATTTAATAAAAGTCATTTAATATTGATTCAAATAATTAAAATTGCTTTTATTCTAATAAAGGTAAAGTTTTTTTGGCCTGTCCCTTGCTATGATTGTTCTTTTAATTTGCAAATTGCATGCAAAATGATACAAAAATCACATTTGCATATTGTTCCAAGTATAGTCTTATTGTCAAGCGATGTTTTAGAATAACTATACTTTATTTTTTTATTTTATTTTTCCCTGATTTCATGTCAGCCCTGTAACCCTCACCAAAAAAACCCTTGTAAAATAATAGTACATTCCAGCGACATCACTTCCAGGAAGTTACATCAAATGAGTTTATATATATATATATTCTGCAAGTGGTTCACATACTTTTTTTCTTGCAACTTACTCCATTTTCTCTGAGAAAGCGGTTTGTGAAGTGATATTGAATGCAAACGCACCAGTAAGAGCTCCGCCCCCTTCTCGCTGATCTCAGGAACGCAGTCTGTGATTGGCGGAGGCTTTTGAGGGCTGAAGTTCTGACGGGAGAGCGTGACATCGGTCGGCCACTCGTCTTCAGACGGCAGACCGATCACCCTGTCAATCAACACGTCATTATTAATCACACGCCGTTTTAAAAGCACACCGATCGCAGTCATCGAATGTTCAGTGTGTTTTTGCTTACGCTAAAATCTTCCCCAGCTGATCCACCTCTGAATCTCCACAGAAGAGCGGTCTGAAAGACGAGAGCAAAGGACCGCTTATATGCAAAACAAGAGAAACTGCACATTGAACATTATATTCAATATGTTTTGAAATGGTTTATCTAGCAATATATAATAGATAATTAAAGGTTGAGCGATGTTAGATTTTACTGATACAATAATAATTTGTTTAAGGAAATCAATAACTCGATTATTGTGCCGATACTAGTAAAAAAAAAAAATGTATTGATTGTGTTAAATGATGAACTTTCATTTTCAATTAAATGCCGGATACAGTTTACTGTGTGACCAAAAAAGTAAAGTAAGAACCAGAGAAGAAAGAAAGATAGATTTAGGGAGTAATAAATCCAGGACTCTTATTTTGAAATGTATGAAACTGATTCTGTAGAACGTGCATCGCTCACACATTTAATATAAATTGTCGCCTTTTGAAGTTTAATAAATCACAAGTTATTTTTTATTTTAATAAATAAAGTTATTTTTGTGTTGCTTTGAGAAAAGTCAGAATTATGAGATATAAACTCACAATATTGAGAAAAGTCAAAATTATGAGATATAAACTCGCAATATTGAGAAAAGTCAGAATTATGAGATAAAAACTCACAATATTGAGAAAAGTCAGAATTATGAGATATAAACTCACAATATTGAGAAAAGTCAAAATTATGAGATATAAACTCGCAATATTGAGAAAAGTCAGAATTATGAGATAAAAACTCACAATATTGAGAAAAGTCAAAATTATGAGATATAAACTCACAATATTGAGAAAAGTCAGAATTATGAGATATAAACTCACAATATTGAGAAAAGTCAGAATTATGAGATATAAACTGACAATATTGAGAAAAGTCAGAATTATGAGATATAAACTCACAATATTGAGAAAAGTCAAAATTATGAGATATAAACTCGCAATATTGAGAAAAGTCAGAATTATGAGATAAAAACTCACAATATTGAGAAAAGTCAGAATTATGAGATATAAACTCACAATATTGAGAAAAGTCAGAATTATGAGATATAAACTCACAATATTGAGAAAAGTCAAAATTATGAGATATAAACTCGCAATATTGAGAAAAGTCAGAATTATGAGATAAAAACTCACAATATTGAGAAAAGTCAGAATTATGAGATATAAACTCGCAATATTGAGAAAAGTCAGAATTATGAGATATAAACTGAAAATATTGAGAAAAGTCAGAATTATGAGATATAAACTCACAATATTGAGAAAAGTCAGAATTATGAGATATAAACTCACAATATTGAGAAAAGTCAGAATTATGAGATATAAACTCACAATATTGAGAAAAGTCAGAATTATGAGATATAAACTGAAAATATTGAGAAAAGTCAGAATTATGAGATATAAACTCACAATATTGAGAAAAGTCAGAATTATGAGATATAAACTGACAATATTGAGAAAAGTCAGAATTATGAGATATAAACTGAAAATATTGAGAAAAGTCAGAATTATGAGATAAAAACTCACAATATTGAGAAAAGTCAGAATTATGAGATATAAACTCACAATATTGAGAAAAGTCAGAATTATGAGATATAAACTCGCAATATTGAGAAAAGTCAGAATTATGAGATATAAACTGACAATATTGAGAAAAGTCAGAATTATGAGATATAAACTCACAATATTGAGAAAAGTCAGAATTATGAGATATAAACTCACAATATTGAGAAAAGTCAGAATTATGAGATATAAACTCACAATATTGAGAAAAGTCAGAATTATGAGATATAAACTCGCAATATTGAGAAAAGTCAGAATTATGAGATATAAACTGACAATATTGAGAAAAGTCAGAATTATGAGATATAAACTCACAATATTGAGAAAAGTCAGAATTATGAGATATAAACTGAAAATATTGAGAAAAGTCAGAATTATGAGATATAAACTGACAATATTGAGAAAAGTCAGAATTATGAGATATAAACTCACAATATTGAGAAAAGTCAGAATTATGAGAAATAAACTCACAATATTGAGAAAAGTCAGAATTATGAGATATAAACTCGCAATATTGAGAAAAGTCAGAATTATGAGATATAAACTCACAAAATTGAGAAAACTCAGAATTATGAGATATAAACTGAAAATATTGAGAAAAGTCAGAATTATGAGATATAAACTCACAATATTGAGAAAAGTCAGAATTATGAGATATAAACTCACAATATTGAGAAAAGTCAGAATTATGAGATATAAACTCACAATATTGAGAAAAGTCAGAATTATGAGATATAAACTCACAATATTGAGAAAAGTCAGAATTATGAGATATAAACTCACAATATTGAGAAAAGTCAGAATTATGAGATATAAACTCACAATATTGAGAAAAGTCAGAATTATGAGATATAAACTCACAATATTGAGAAAAGTCAGAATTATGAGATATAAACTCACAATATTGAGAAAAGTCAGAATTATGAGATATAAACTCACAATATTGAGAAAAGTCAGAATTCAGAAGTCAGAGGAAAGAAACAAATTGTGAGAAAAAGTCGCAGTGACGAGTGAATTATAAAATGACTCTCAAAACATGAAAACAGTGGAAAACATGAAACTGAACTCGTCTTTTTCAGACGGTCAGAGTCAGAGAATCACCAATCGCTGTTTAAATGACATTAAAACTCAAAGTAATCACTTTGGTAATCTAAAACACACTGTAATCTGATTACCACCCATTTCAAATGAAACACAGTCACTCAAATTCTGTATTTTAAATACTAAGTTACTTGTATTTCGTTACTCCTCAACCCTGAGCATCACTGCTTAGACTCACTTGCGTCTGAACATCTCTGCGAAGATGCAGCCGGTGCTCCAGATGTCCACAGGTGTGGCGTATGTGGTCTGGAGCAGCACTTCAGGAGAGCGGTACCACAGCGTCACCACCTGAGCCGAGAAAACAACATCAGACGTGTTCGTGCGCGCGCGATCGGCGTCGATGAAACGAGACCGCGCGTCTCTTACCACCGGTGTGAGCGCCATGTGACAGCTGTAGATCCGCGCCAAGCCAAAGTCGGCCAGTTTCACCTGCCCTCTGCTGGTCACCAGGATGTTTTCAGGCTTCAGATCCCGATGGAGAACCCGATTCGAGTGCAAGAACGCCAGACCACACAGTAACTGCTGCATCAAGTCCTGCATCACACACCTTCTTTTATAGTTTCCTCGTTACAGAGTAATTATCGTCAAGTACCGAGTAATATCTCTTCAGTGTGTAATGTTGCTGTTATGAGTGTTTCTGAACTCCCTCCATCTTGAGTCCCTCATTTAAATAATTCATGCACAGAATAAAGGGGCGGGGCCTGGTTGAGTGTTGAAACTGGCGGTTATGGTAAAGGGCGGGACATTTCCCAAACACCGATCACAACTTTTCAGTGTGCTTTTCAGAAGGAAGTAAACAGAGCGATACTGACAGACTGGGAAGAGAGGAGCTGCACAATGGAGGATATGAGGAAAATAATTCTAGTAGAGCCCAAAAACAACATCGAGACTTTATTAAAGTCTGTAATAAGGCTTCTGATCATCCCTTCTTTGTTAAGCGACAAAGGACTCAAATCATGAGGAATTCATTTATATAGACGAGTTTGTCCAGATCAACTCACAGATCAATCAAAAATATTTTAAAGTGGTCATATGATGCTATAGTAAAAGCTTTTTCACATACTGTACATTATCGCAGCACCTCTAATGTCCGTCTGTCTGAAACGCTCTGAGTTCTACAAAGCCCCTCCTTCGGAAAAGCTCAGAGTGCTCTGATTGGCCCGCTGACCCAGTGCGCCGTGATTGGCCAAACACCTCAAGTGCATGTTGGCAACGAAACGCCCCTTACCGTAATCGTCAGCTTCCAAGGCTTCTAAAGCAACTGTAAACACAGGTTTTACCGCATCAGTTCGAGACCGAAACCAAGTGAGCAGAGCGTTTAACTTTCAGATACAGTGTTACAATTTGTCTTCTTCACTGTAGCAACTTTACGTTCTGAAGTGACAA